>WEDG01011178.1:0-22500 GCA_017591395.1 Schistocephalus solidus
GTAGGAGGGACTCGAGGCTGGCCAATAAGTTCGTTGGCGCAGCATCCGTATGACCGAACTGTATTTCTAAAGCTAGTCTACCAGGATTTAAGCGGGGACGTAGGTTTACAGAGGTAATCGTATAAAGGCACAGTTAGAGAAGCCGTACCCCAGTATTGCACAGGATCGGAAAGGAACAACCTTTTACCCCTGTAGCCACAATATGCACGTAGTACTTAAATTTTAAGTGCAGAGAACTATGTTTTAGTTTTGATCCGACGTCCATACACTGTTGTTTTGATTTATGCGCCCTTATAACTTTTCGCACCAACGTGAACCTTTCCACTTTTTATCTTTATTCTTTAGGTCAAACCGAAGTACATGTCTTGTGTTGCAGCGGCGGCCTACCACATTGCTGCCAAGCTCAGCGAATCCACAGCAGTAAGTTTTCGTTGTTTTCACGCGTTTGTAGTAACTCGGTTGTCGGAACGATAGCCTACTTGCGTTAAGCTTCGAGTTGACCCTGCAACCCGTCATCAGGGACGACTGCAGATTGATGTCAGACACGGGCTATGCTGACGCGGTGGTTGCTCAACCAACCACTTTGTAAATCTAGCAGCCCCACATTCACCGCCTATTTTTGCACTTTTTACGGCAGTTGTTCGAGTTGTTAAACGCTCTCACTTCGTCACTGGTGTTGGCGATTGGCGTGATAATTACTTGACCGTTTGACCCACCAGTACTGTCGTCAGAAGCGGCGCGAATAATTACGCTGCTCCGGCGAAGGCAAAGCACTCAATAGTGTAGGGAGGATCACTGCGCTACAGGACCATCACTCAAGCAGCTCGCGGCTCACTGGATTGTCGTTTCTCGCGGTGATATCAGCCTCGTTAAACCTGGCAAGAAGGCCGGATCCAATCGAATATACTGCGGCTTAGTACTCGGTGTCACTCCTCTTTACTACAGCTGCGTGTTTTCCCGTCCGCGTCATGGGTACTTTTGCAGGTTTTTCTTTGCTCGCCTCATCATTTGGCGTCTGGAGGCCATATCAGAATGTGTGTGTGTTTGTGTACGACCCCAAATCCAAGTGGTGTGAGAAAGCTCCGATGACTTCAAAGACTTCTTTGATCTACGGTGAAACTCGCCCGGTGCGATCCGATATTGCCTTGCTTGTCGATGCAGTGCTCTATGAAAAGCTGCGCTCTGTTCAACCTTTGAGTGTTGTAATATGGAAAACTGTTTCCTTTTTTTCAACGCGACAATTATAGCGCCCTTACATGGCTATATTTGTGCCGGATTCGATGGTTGTTTAAGTTCAGTCCATGCGTTGTGCATTTCGCCGTCCCGGATACTTTCGTTTTCCAGACCACCGCAGTCTTTGTAGCAGTCGAGGATATCAACGAAGCCCAGCTGGCCGTGATCTTATTTTTCATTGTTCGGAAAGACGGCGTTCAGATGCTTCTTAAATGTCAGTAGCACTTGATCCCGTTTGCTAACAACAAAGACGTCCACATACCGGGCCCCAATTTTCAGTCAGGTGTTTCAAGACCAGTGGCTCCAACTTTTGCAGCACCGCCTCGGCTGTGAATCTAGCAATCGGTAAATCCATTATCGGACCTTAAACTTGCTCGTCAATCGTTCCGTCTAACACAATGATCCCGAACATGGGCAGATTTGGGAATTCGATGTGCCCGAGGCGTTTCCGCTTTTCACCATGTTCGCCGTGCAGGTCTTGAGCGCCAGAACCCGTCAAGTAGATCTAAATAGACGTTTGACAGCAAGGATAGTTTTAATAAACTGTGCTGTCTGAATTTGCAGCAAGTCATTTGAGACTGAAACATTTACTTTGCCAGTTCGTCAGTTGAGACTCGTTTATTAGGGCGGTAAAGAGTGGGCCTTCTTTCTGCATCCCAAGAGGGCCGTGGAATCGATTCGAGGCCATGTGTCCACTGGAGAGTAGTCGATAGACTACGTTGCAAATCCACCCACCCTTGGAGGACGACTGCGCATGAAATCACCACAGAGTTGTTGAAAATGGAAAACTGGTGTGCATGGCCGAATTGTAAATAGTCTTAGACTGACTTAGTTGGTTTTGCTTCGCTTGCGATTTTTTAGAGTGAGGTGCGTGCGGTTAATCTTGTTGCATTTTTGAAAAGCCTGTACACTTTTAGTGTGCTTCTGCCCGCAGTTAAATAACGGAACGAAAACGGACCCCGGCCGCAAAACTACGCCATAGTTGTGTTGGTTGGTTTTGTCGTTGTCAGCTTTTGAGGCCTGAGGACTGACAGTTTGAGAGCGGCGGCACTGCTGGTCTGTCATCTAGAAGTGCTAGGTACTCTTGTTTGTCGAAGTGGCGCTGAGCACCTAACTAAGTCTGCTGTAGGATGACTATGCCGTTGTTTACCTTTATTTCCTTTAAGGTTAACCACCAACGGCAAGTTGGTTTTTACCGGTCTTTTGAATCACTTTGGATGTCAGTTAGACGCAACACCGATTCGTAGGAGGCGGTAAAGATGATGGGCCAGATCTGGGCCTGTTAAACCCAGATCCTCGCTATAGCACATTTGAGTCTAAGCAGCACTTTTGATAAGAAGTGCATTACTCTTTGCTCAGCTCCTTAGGCTTGTGTTGTTTTAAGCGCCGTGAATTTTACTGATAGTTCTGCATCCCTGTTCGCCTGCCTTTATTGCACTGAGGCTGTCACAGCATGTTATCTTCTGCCGAACAAGTTTGAAAATTCTCCACTTCTATTTCCTGTTAATTTCTATCTGACCTATTTGCGCGTGGTTCCCTTCTTTCTCTGTTTTTTTTCCCACCCGTATTGTTGCATTGGTCTTACACACGCGTATGACGGACGCTAGCGAACAGGAGCCGTTTTTTGTTGTCTAGAGTCAGGCGTTATATTTGGCCGAATCCTTTGTTTTGGCTTCGGGTATCTACTCTGGAGGTTTTTATCTGGTTTATTCTCAATTATTTTCTTTATGAATAGTACCGTACTAAACCCAATTTTGGTTCGCATTTAGAGTTTACGTACGCGTTACTCGGGGATACCGAATCGTCGATAACAGAACTTTCTCCAATGCGATGTCAGTCGTCACAAAATTATTTTTCCGTTTTGAGGACTGCGCGAGCGTGCGCGCGCGCGGAGTTCTTCCATCGGATGCGACTTTATCTGATAAGAATGCGTGTCATGTGGTGGCTGCTCCCGGCGTCGTTCGTTTTGTCCGTTCTTTATTAACAGGAGGCTGGTATGAAAGAGGTACTTTGGGGCCGTATTTTCCAATCGTCTGTAAGGCAGAAATGGATGTGGCGCAGAGCCCGCCGCCCAGAGTGGTGATACACAAGGCTCCACCAACGGGCATAAGTTCGGATGCTGCGGAGACAATCGACTGACGCCAGTCATAATCAGCTAACTAAGCCCCCTAGTCTTCTGGAAAGCGCGAATTTCGTACGCTTTAATATGGGTTTTGCAGAGGGCATAATAGTTGGAATAGCCAGTATTTCCATTTGGAACATCAGATAACCAACAGGTCCCTCACGTTTAATGTCTCCTCTCCTGGGAATTGAATTTTCTTGCTACTGTTGAATCATATTTAAGTGGTGCGACCACACATCCAAGGAGTCAGAATACTTGGCCAGGAACTGTCCCAGGAAGCCTCCTGTGTACATTAGTACCGAGAGACCCAGGACTCCTTGTCTACTTATGAGAACGATTAAAATCATGCGCTTTTTAATGGCGACACAGACGGATTCGGAGGACATCAATGCGCATTCAAGGCTATGATTTATAAAGTCCTTGATTTCACGTCAGTCAGCTAAAACGTCGTCTATATCTCTATTTTTCTGTTTCAGTGGTGGGGGCATGTGTGCATATTTTTTACGATATCACCGAAAGAGGCAGTACCTGTGTCCTCAGTCCAACAAAAACATCCTGTACTGATCTTCGTACACCCAATTCTAGTGAGTCACCGAATCAGTCAGTTATGTTCTAACTGGCAATACCGCCCTACCTCTGACGGTCATAACCTCGGCCCTTGACTTGACAGGTCAGACTTTCGCCGATTCAATCAGTCGCTTATGTCTACGCTATCAGCACTAACTGAACTATAATTACTAAAAAAAGGATTGAACACTATGGCCAATGTGGATGAGCTTCCTGTGCGATCCGAATATTTTTTTCACGAGCTCACTCAGTTGCCGCCTTGATTAAACACCGCATGTCCATGCAGCTTGGTCAAGTCATTGTGGTGGATCAGGGCATACTCTCTTCCCTGCCATTTCAACAACAGGGAAGAAGCTTGTGTTGAGGTGGTTTTCTACAAAATACTGCATCACTGTTTGTGCGACTGACTTCGTGCTTCATAGTTCGCATTTCGCCTCGAAGACCAACCGTCGCATGCTCGCTGTGACGAGGTGCAACAGCGGAAGTCGTGCTCTTGCCCGCACGGTTTTGCAGACAGTCGCGTTAAGGTTGCGTACATGCGGGCCTGGCGCATGGTCAAGGCTGCCTATGTTGTAGCAACCGTCGCTCGTCTGTCTGCTAGTCTATCTTGCGTTGTTTTCGCCGTTAATTGGTTGAGTCCCAGAAGCTTGCTGATAGGCTAATGCGTTCGCACCGGATTTTCGGTGCACTAGTCCTCTCAAGCGCCAACCCGCTAGGCGGTCGACCTTCCTGTCTGTCCCTGCGGCGTATTATGTGGGACTCCAGTAGTGCATACGATCAAAACTTCACGCCACGCGGGCTGTTGAAGCGTATTCTGGTTGGTGGCCTCTTTTGCTTTCCACAGATGCTTCCTCTGATGGAGTATACCTATGAATAAGTTGCTCTAATATTCAGTCTTGGACGTTTGAGGTGTGCTGCTATGACTAAGTATCTATCCCCCTCGAACTTTTTTACTAACGTCCCCTCTAGCTGGGTGCGTCACGCCTACCGAGCAGCAGCTCTCAATAGTAGTTGGCTGGGTGGATACGACAATTTCCTGGTACCTCCAATGTGCCTTTCCATCAGATATGAGATTGTTAGGAACCATTTATCATGATCTATTTCTTGCGCACAGAGTGGTATTATTGTGCACATGTAAGGAGTCGATTCCTAGAGAGAGCGAAAGAGTGTCACATTTATTGAACTCCTCGCACTTGTTTTCAAGCTATTATTGTGTAGCTAAATCAAAAAGTTAGATGCAGCTCCATGTAGACCTTCGGTATCGACTTTCGGGTGCTTTGTCTCTTGCTGCCGACTAAGCGGGTGACAGTCTGGTTTGCCAGATATAGGTGACATGCCTCGCTTATCCTCCAAACCGTTTTGCTGTCGGTACACTCAACCATTCCGCTGCTGGTGGCTGGTTTGTGAGCCTAGCATGAGCTCACATAGGTCCAAACCCTTGGTGGTTGACAGTCGTGTCGCTGATCGTCTGGCACGGCAAGTAAACCCGTGCGTCCACTGTATTGTGGTTAATCCTTCAGCTCCGATCGGTTACGGGAATTTCTGGTCCCGTTGTGCATCGGGGCTCACCCTCGAGCCCCGCCAGAAACCACATAGTGGCTAATGATATAGTCAGAATGAAACTGCGGATCCTCGGGTGGGGGCCCACCTGGGGTTGGGTAGGGCTGGCTGTCTCCCTTGTCTTTGTCGGTAATTTCATTCCGACTGGAGTATGTTTGAAGTGAGTTCACTGACTGAGTTAGGGGAACATGCTCGTTCCGTTTTGTTTCGGTGCAGGTTCAATGTACAGCCCTCACAGGCAGACTAATGATATATGCAGGAAAGTACCGACGAAGACAAAGGAGACTGGAGTGGCCATTTCTACCAAACAGTGAATTCCGACCTTGGGCTCGGTTCGTTTATTTCAGCAGCGTTCCAGCTATACACCAATTCATGGCAATTTATAGGCTTCCTTTTAGATCAACCCGCTGTGTTAACATCTCTTCGGTGCAAATAGTTGTTTATGGAGCCGGTAACATCTTTTTTCGGTATGAAAATATGTACTCCTGCAATTTCCTATGACTGGTGTCGCAGCGTACGGCAATTTGATGAACCAGTCTCCGGACGCAGGCGTCTTTCCACACTAAAGGATAACTGTCGAGTAATATAAGTACAATTTTTGTGTTTGTGCACCTTCTTCCAGGAGCTGGGTGTTCCGAACCCAGATACGTTGGTGCAGATCTCGCGCTGTGGAGGCAGCTCTGCCGACCTGCTCCGCTTAGAAGACATCATAAAGACCAAACTCGGTGGTGATCTTGATGGTGTCAACGCCTATGACTTCCTGCGCCTCTTCGCCTCAGCGGCTGTGGTCTTCCCTGATAGTGGCACATTCCCATCACCAGGAGACCAGGAAGCGTGTACCGGACAGGCTGAAAGTGTGGAGGAAGCGAGACCAGACGATGGAGATGACGATGACGAGGTATTCATGGCCAACGGCGCAGTAGGTAGCTGCGGTGGTGGCGGCAACAAAATTACTGGCCAGCGTCTGCTTAGCCCTATTTCACGCGGATGCTCCAGATCCCTGCCCGATGATCCTCACTCGGCGTCGTCCGCTTGTGAGTTGACGGGCACACTACCGTCTACCGCAGCTCCGCAGGGTCGGCGCATGTACGACCTTTGGAGTGCGATGACTAGTCGTCTTGTTGTCTCACTCTGTTCCCTGGAGGTCTACCGCTACCGTCCTGCGACTCTGGCCTTGAGTATCCTGTTACAGCTCCGTGTGGTCGGTGTGCCTGGCCTTGCGCGACTGTGCAATGTAAGCTTTTCGTTCCCTTCTCGCCCGAGGTTTTCCTGCTGCCCTACAGTAACCATTTTGAGTTGCCATAATGATAGTGTTCGCTGGTCATCTCCATCTTTGACGGAGTTGCACAACCGGCAGTACTAGTGGCAGTGATAGATATCCCTCTGAAGTCCTCATGACCAGCGGAACCTGTGAAAAACCGCCACCCCGCGACAAATTTACACCGAGTCACCGCCTCAGCATACGCGCATAGACGTGCTTCTCCATAGTTGGATTGGCCCTCATCACTAAGTTAAGTTCTCGCTCGGTAAACAAAAAACAGTAAATAATAAGGTAAGTGCAGGCTTCGGAGCTCGTACTGCTAAGTATGCACTCCCAGCCCTAGATAAAGTCTGTAGGGTCATTTTCAACGTCAAGGAGGTCTTCCGACTGCTCTACTCTCAAGGATTGGGCTTGACTCACAATCGAACGTTTTATGCAGCCATTTGACAATCCCATCTAGAAAGGGGCCAATTATAATATGCAAAGTCAATTGTAGGGAGTAAGTCCACGTTTACCTTGGAAGACTAAGTAGAGACTGAAGTATATTCCAAGAACAACCACTAGCTGGTTGCGCCGACTCAAGCTTTCAGATAGCCAAGTAACTTGTGCCTTCAGTGTGTACGCGCTGTCTCACTCCCATGAAGAAGGACTATCTTGACGAATTATTTTATCAGAAACGTCAACCCAAGGTAGCAGTAGCTGTCCACTAAATCAGGAATTTCATTACCGCGACTGTGTAGTCAAATGTTTCTGTAGTTTTCATGAACTTATGCCGCTCTGCCTCATCTCCCCTCCAAGGTGAAAATGGACGAGGTTCGCCAGTGTGGTACCCTTGTCGAGGAACTCTATGATATTTACTACCTGGACGCCCATCCAAGTAATCGCCGAGCTCTCGTGTGGACGCTTTCCCGCCGAACCCTATGCCGCATTGGCTGTTCCAGTCCCACGCCACTGGACACCATCTCAGAGGACTGCGAGTAAGTATCATAAAATTACTCATAGACTAACACTCTACTAGCAAACGCTTACCCAGTTCGTACTTCATAGAATTTTATTCAAACGATGTATAGTGACTCCATTGGTTGCTATTTTGACGTCTACCAATTATTTATTGGATAGGTTCCTTCGAAAAAAATCTTGTTACTATTAGTTGCTGCCACTTTCCTCCATCTACTTCGGTTTGATTGTAGTTTTTGAGAGATACACTTTATTTTGAAAACATCAGTTCAGAATTTTCGGTAAACAAGGCGTCCATTCATTATGGATAAAATTGGTACGCAAACGAGGTGGAACCGGAAGAAAAAGACGATATATAGTTACCAAAAGCTGAAATTTTTGGCAGTATGAATGGTGGTTCAGGAATGAGTCGCAATGTTTTCGCCAGATTTTCGTTAAAACGGTGCTGGCGTCGTTTGCAAATAACCTCACTATTGTAAGCAAAGTGTGGTAAATAGCGGTATCTAATGTTAAAAATGAGCCAGCCCGTGTACATATAAGAAAATTCCCATGTGACTGGAGGAGAAAAAATAGCAGCTCAATTTCAGACGCCCGCCAGGCTTCCAACGCCACTGCTTATGCTGCGCTGGTTCCGCACCCGCGATTATAATTTTATATTAGCCGGTCAGCTGTGTTGCCTGTGTGCAGGTGCACACCTGAGGACGCGTGGGTGCATCAAAACATGGGCTCTTTTTAAGGCTTGCATGCTAATCTGGCATCAAGAGCACGCAAGTCGTCGTTCCGCTGATCGCTGTTACTGGGTGCTAGAACTGCATGTGAACTGCCACATGACCCTGTCTTCTTCGCATTCCGATTGGTGTCTGGGAAACTGTCTCAGTAGACTGGAATTGAGGGCCTAGGGACTGGGCCAACTGATGTCAAATTGCCGCGATAAAGGTGCCTTACACCAGTTTAGCAAGTGCTCTACCTGATTTCGAATGGATGGATATTTTTGCTCTTAATGCTTTTTATCACCAACTTTTCTGTCTCCTCTAGGAACGATAAAGAGGACAACCTTCAGTTCCTTTTCGAGCCGTAGTCCTCCGCCTAATCGATCCGTAGTTTACTGGCCTAATTTACTGGCAGCGCGGTTTAATTCCGCACACATACCCCCTCCCCTCCTCGTCGTTCGCAACTTTATCACTGGACCCTCCTATTTTTCGGCGCCCTCACGCACTGACAGACAGAAAACGGCTAAACCAATTAACGAAACAGGACTATTCGTGCAATGTTGTTATGCCACTACCGCCATCATTGCACCTTGCTTAGGATCGTCTGCCGCGCCAACCTCTGGACCTACTTGACTCCAGTATCACTTGTGGAGACTGTTACAACGATCGGACTGCATTATACCTTATTTTGTATCATTTTCCGCCCACGTACCATCCCAATTTTTTAGACTACGTAACAATCTCCCGTTTTTTGTCTTCGTGGCGTATAACTAACTATCTCGTCATCTCTACCTGGCATCTCGTTCAAGGATGTGAGGGAGCTCTCGCCCATGCCTGTCTCCCAGCTCCTCATGCTATGTGCTGTTTCACGTCGTCCATTCTATGTTCTCCTCTCTTCGTCTCTGCCCCCTTCCCCACAAAAGTAAACCTGCTGTCAAATTGAAGTTTCACAAGCAGCGCTCCTCCTACCTCCGCGAATGGAGAAAAGAGGTACTGGATAATCTACGGACGGCGTTTAAAATGCACTTCAGAAAATCACTTTACCTATTGTCTTTCTCACCCTGGTTTTGGTGGTGAGCGGTTCAATTTTTTTCGTCTTACCCAGGCTTCGGTTGCTTCACTCGCCATCAGCCCTGTGTGTGCAGCCTTATCGGCTGTTCCCCCTCCCCCCACGTGCCCGCGATGAGGCCGTATCCCCACGTGTGTGGACGCTGTCAGCTTCTCCTCTCAAATGCAGACACCGAGTTAGCCTTTGAATGTTGCACTCCCGCATACCTCCCGTCATTCCCTCAAGATTTAAACAACTTACCGAATTTCCAGTCGCACAACGCAGTGCAGCCTTGCCCTGTGACATTCACGGACGTTTCTAGACGTCCCTTCCTTCACCCCGTCCATCCCCCTCCCCCGGTAGACATTGAAGGGTTTTGCAATGAGATTTTCCCCTCCACATTGTCGACGTTACATTTGAGCGGACGTGCAGCGGCTGTCCCTCGCTCGCTCGCTTGTCTCACCTTCGTTTCGTCCTCATCAACGTCATCTAGTGTAAAACACAAATTGCCATCTCGGCGTTGTGAGATGAAACGTTTACTATTATTCCTTGCTTACTTTTATTCCGTTTGCCTGGGTGGCTACGACGAGCGCGAGGGCTGGTAATATGCTCCTTTATTTGCCCACGTAGGCCTGGTCTCCATGCTCACCCATAAGTAAACACATTTTCGAGGATCTGAACAAACGACTTATCGGATGCAGTGAGGCGTGCCACTACTTGGAAACTTACTACGTAGGTAAGCTTTTGGACGCCTAAGTGGAAGCTTGCAGCCTCCAGACCGCAGATAATCACCTCGGACCCCTCCAGTGACCCCTCCGCAGCGTCAGACAACGAAGTCCGTCATCGATTTCTCGACTCGGAAACTGATTCGCCCTCGCTGAGGGATGTGGGATCAGGCGTGTTCACATTTCGAGTAACTTGTGACTCTGGGTCAGGCCGTTATCTCAAGAACACGCAACCGAATTTTAAGCTCTTGCGTGTACAAACGGTTAACCAAATAGGAAAACCTTATAAGTATGGGCTCAGTTGCTGGTGGCTACGTGGTGCTCGGCGAATGTCGCCCGGGGCGTTTTACGTAGCGCAGCTTCAGGAACATTGTTTGTCCAAGCAGGAACTAGTATGACTTTAAAGAAGACTTTTTGAACCTGGAGTGCAGAGCCATCACTATGTTCCACCATATGTGTTTGTGGACTTTTCATCCAGGCTCTACCGAAGAGGGTGGCGGACAGAGTATCTTCGTTTTGAGATGAGTTAAATTTCCCGCGTCCCTCTTTTCCGAAGGTTTCTCTTCCACCAATTTGAATAGGAGGGGGGTTCTTACAGAAGAATCGCGTCGGGAAGTTCATGTCCTGCACGAGTATAGTAGACTCCACGAATTATTTTAAATTCGTAAACTGCGTATTCGGCCTTGCAGTTCGCTCAGCGCTGGCGTGCACTGCATACAAAAAAAGAGATTGTTTTCACGGCCTCATCAGGACAGGCACTTTCTATAGGTTCCTGTTGCCGACCTTTGTCGGTGTGATCCGACAGCCTGGACCAGTTTCCGTGTGGCCATGGTTGTCACCTGTCCACGAAGCAGTGGGTTTGTGGACAGTAGTCGTTCAACTCTACAAGCCAACAGACCCAGTCTCCTGAACACAAAAGACGCAGCCCACTTCTTACCTTTTATGCCGTAATTCGTTTCCTTGATGTGGCCACCTGTGGGTGAAATACGGGTGCATCTGATTGGACATTTTCTATTGAACAGTTATTGGTGGCCGTGCCGGTGACCCGTCAACGCAGGAGCGGTTGCTGAACGTGTTCTGTCGCTCCAAATTTGTGCCCTTCCGTCAATGAATAAATAGGTTTATTGATGTAGCACATCTTGGGCGCCGTTAATGGACGGTTGCTCAAATAAAACTGCGCAGTTGTCCATGAAGTATTTCTGTGTGTTCAGACAAGACGCTCCACTGGACTCACTCGTCCCGTTTTAAGTTGTGTGAGAAAGCGAGACGGTCTGAATACACGCGGTCCACATTATCTATCCGGCAGGTAGAACGACAGCGATGATTTAATAGGCCCATATTCACTGGATTAAGTGAGTGAGTCCGTCGCAAGTATGCAACGCCCTGGCGTAGTGACGAATCCGAGCTCCTCATTTTCTGGCCCTATCCACTATGTGATGTTTTGGTCAGAATTTCATTTACCCCCGCCAGCGTAACACGTGGTCTTGCGCTAAATTCCAGGAAGGGTTAAATATTCCCGTATCCTAACCCCACCGTAACCGAAGACTTAACCCCAAATTCCCTGGAATTTTGCCCAAAGCTGCCTGCATTACGGGCTGTTTTCGTTTCCATGTCCTGGTGGTGGGGGGCATATAAGCAATCCCCACCGATTTTTGTTTCCTTTGAAGTTGTATGTAATGTTACATGGGGCTAACGGTATTATCGTTTTCAATGGTCCTCTCGCTGCGTAACGTGCGCTAACTTCGCGTTTCGCTTGAAGTATTGGCTGACACACGAGTCCCGAGTGCTTGGTGGACCGGTGCAAAAGGGTGGTCCAGCGCTCAAACATCCATCTGCTTCTCTTTTCATTCTTCCCGTACGTAGCTAGAACAATACTGTCCAGTTTGCGTGCGCTGTCCGCACACTACAGTAAACGGAAACCGAGCTGCTCTTGACAGTGCGATATTAGAAGCTAAGCTGTTGACAGAATTCAGCAATTGACGCTTCTCCTGCCGCTTCTAGTCGGTCGGGTTGCATCGCGTGCTCGACGCATGCCCTACAAAAACTTGGGTGAACGTGGCGGGGTTGACCTTGGAAGTTTTCTTTGTGCGTGCCGCAAGAAATGCCTGTGACCTTGCGGCCTTTCGTCATTCAGGCCCTCTGTGGAAGACGGAGGCGCTCGGCCGTGGTGCTGGTTCTGTTTGCGCGTTTATATTTGTTTTTAAGTCAGAAAGTGCATAGTCTTTGAGGTCAGGGTTTGTCAGTCAAACTTACCAGAATCGCCTGTAGTGAATTTGGGTGGAGAAGGGGAAACAAACACCGAGAATTATGCGGTTAGTGACTGAATAAATTCTGGGTGTTTTTCGTTATGCTAATTTTAGTCAGAAAAAAATGTCACAAACAAAACGGAATGCACCGTATTCCATTCCATAATTAGCAAAGGTCGGTGCCCGACACTCCCACTTGTTTTGAATATATTCAACCGTATCTGACGGAACAAGAGCAGCAGGTAGTTCAATTGTAAACTATTCAATGACCCAGGTCTCTAAGAGCTGAGTCAGGTCACCGTTAGCTGATGACGGCGAAAAATTCAGACATAACCACTTAAGTCGGTGAGCTTTCTATTACCACTGTTAATATATCCGATTGAAACCGGCAGGACAACGAGCCCGTGACTCAAAGAGTAGAGCGTTTGACTTCTAACTAGAAGGATGCGGGTTTGAGCCTCGGATGTTGGGGTGGAGTATGGCTGGCTGACGACGGCTAATAGCCAGAAATGGTCATTCCATTCTCCCTTGTCTTTGCCGGCAATATTAATCTGCCTATTCTACTACTAGTCGATGTGCGGCTGCTGGTGGGTCTCGAGAGTGAGCCTCAAGGCAGAGCGGGACGAGTGAGTTCCGGTAGCGATCAGTGAGCGTTCATAAACGAATGCATTCCATTGTCTTTGTCAGTAATGCCTATCCGCCTATAATACCCTAGTCCTTAAGCGGCTTCTGGCGGGGCTTGAGATTGAGCTTCAAGGCATGATGGGAAGATGTGCGTTCTGTAACGCGCTCCGTGAGCGCCCCACTTCCACTGTTAATAAACCCGATAGACAGGAAAACGAGCCGGTGGCTCGATTATTAAGGCCGTTGACATCTAACTAATAGATCACGGGTTCGAGCCTCAGGTGTTACAACACCTGATGTTGGGTGTGGTCGGCTGCTGACGGCTAATAAGCCAGAAGTGGTCATTCCAGTCTCCTTTGCCCTTGCCGGTAATGTCTTTCTGCTCAAATCCCTCTCGCTCGCATTGTTAATGTAGCAATAAACCATAGTCCGAACCAGTCATCAATGCTTTGCGACCGACCAACCATCCAGTTAGTTGATTCCCACCGACCGGGTGACAGTACGACTTTTGGTATTTTCAGATGAGCGCCAGAGAATAGATTCATGCCAAGAGGATGTGCGTTTGCTTTAGTTGGATCACTTTGAGTAGAGATGTCTATGTGTGTGTGTGTGTGCATATGGTTAGGATACGGATATAAGTACCCTTGTATTACAAGTGTTTGTTTTTTTAAATTCCAGGAACGTAAGGGTTCAATTGAGGAAACGGAGATACTTAATCCCCTGGGGTATCAGGGGTTTACTTATACTCGTTTCCCGCCCGCATATGTGAATTAACTTATCGGCCAAATAGTGGGCAAAAGCTGATTATTGGGAACGAAACGGAGATGCTGGCAGGGTATTGCTGGTGCGCAACCACAATAGATCCCTCTTTCTTGAACGGTAGGCATCCGAAATGAGTTATCCAATTTTGGCCAAAATCGTTATCCCCTGAAGCATGAGAGTGGGTATAACTGATACTTATTGATTACTGCAGGGCCCAGAGCTGGGCTAGATAAACAACACCTTATTTGTGTTTTTTTATTTGGATAGGAAAATCAACTGAACTCAGAAAAATCACTCAGCTAAACTGTAAGCCAGGAGAAGGAGATAAAAATCACAGAGGGTTGTCCAAAAAGAGGAGGATTGATCTCTCACTCGAGACTGAGTATTTAATTGGACATGCCTGTACACGCATTGTTCTCGACAGAGTTTCAATTGAGAAGAAGTAGACGCGATAACTGCTAAAAGGACTTTATTCGCCTGAAGTTTCGGATTCCAGGTCGAACGCATAATCAGAGACAGTATCAAATAAGGTAATTCGTACACATGAAGTTGCAGTATTTATAGGATGCATTCGCTATGCTACTGCATACCTAGTACGATTAACGGCTCTCCGTTCATCGAGGATGATTACCCTCTGGTGCGCTAATGGCTTGATGACTGGCATGCGGGTCGTTATCCGCGGAAATTTCACCACCCACGTTGAAGGTAGGCGTGCTGATGGCTAGGCCACCCGGCGCACCGGCATTGGTGTTGGAAAATATGTTCACCTGCGTGCTCCCCAAATGGCGGGTTGTTTTGGCCAACCTGAGTCTCGGCGCCGAATATGGATTCGGGAGGTCATTGTGCTTAGTAATATATTGAGGGCCTGTAAACCATGATTATTACAACTCACGCGCTTGTCACCTCTCATGATAATTTTGGCCTCATCGAACTTGAATGTGTGGCCGGGTCTCGCCGAATGAGCCGCAACTTGAGAATTGGCGTAATTTCTGCGCAATGCTGCCGGGTGTTCGAAAATTCGCATCTGGAGCAGTCTTCCAGTTTCTCCGACATATTTGCTTTGCCCGCAACTGCAATGAGCATGTCAGTTTATAGCCAAAACAACTGCCTACACGTTACTCAATGGGTGCTGGTGAGGCACAATAGAGTGGGACATGGTCCGACTTATGAAACCTAGCCTCCCAACCAGTTTCGGTTATGTGCAAACGTACTGGGAACCGGAGCTCGTGTGGGTTCGATTCAGTGGTAGAATACCTGTTTCTTTTGAAATAGTTGGCTTGAGACATTTGTTATTTTCATCCTCGAGGGTGCACCACGGCACAATCCTCTTGATATCTATTCTCCGCATCTTTCTAACAAGACTCCATTCTTGATGTGAAAGTTCGTGTTCTGGCTCAGAACAATAAACAAGCTATTCCGATGCTCGAGCAGTCTTCTCTTTTACTCGGACTCCATTCTTTAGCATCTCTTCTACACTCAGAGACATACCAGACTAGTTGCTACGCCTTTTTGATTTCCGCATCCGCATACTCGAGTTACACTGTGTGTGGTTGTTTGCCAAACCATCTGACCTGTCTCTGGAATGTTGGAGTCTCTGGAACTAGTTGACATTCGAAAGAGCTCTATTAAACAGCCGCAAGTGGACCATAAAAAAACCACCATCCAGCGGTGACCTCTGCTCATGAAACATCCGAAAATCCTAAAAGAAAGAAGCATATGAAGAAGAGGAGGAGGCGATCACTGGAACATTGTGTTTATTTGTCGGGTGTTTCGGATTCTCTCTCGAACCCAGTATCGGAGACAGTTGCAGTAAAGAAGCATTACTTACAACTCCAGTGAAATCGTGAAGGTCGATGATGGGTGTTCGTACCCCAAAGAGTCACCGAGGAAATCAGGATGAGGCAGTCTTGCAAAAGTCGGAATTTAAACAGTCTGGATCACAAAAGGGGAGGATAGACGCAGGCTTCCTTTTTATTTGTTGTAGGAACACCGGTAGCAATTTACTTTATGCGTGCACGAAAAGGTATCGGTGGCTGTTCGCTCAAACTATCACCGAGGTATGTTGTCAGCCCCCAGCTGCCTGTGCATTCTTCTACACCACCACTGATCACTGCCTCCTTAACCTCAGCTTAGAGAAATCGCGATGATCACACATCGCCGTGGAAATTAAGCACATCAGATAAGCCACTCGAACTCGGAACTTAATCGCCAAAGACGAACAGCTAAGACCATTTGGCAACTGAGGTTCAGCTCCATGTTATACGAAAGTTACTGAAACAACAACAGATATTTTCTAGCCTGGAGGATGCTAACTGAATTTAATTGTTGGCTCACAATAACTCGAGTGCGAAGCGTAACGCTTTTTATAAGTTGATGGAACACTTCAAAAAAGGGGCTTGCTAGCTGTTCTTTGGGATTTTAAAAAGGGGTTTATGCAAGGAAGTTGGTCCTCTGGTTGAGTAGCCCGGGAGTATGTATAACTTACCCCAAGTGAATCGAAAAACATGCCCTTACGGACGCGTGACGCGTCTAAATTAACGGTTATCTATCGGCCTGCACCAAAACATGATACGGCGTGAGCATCCAGCCAGAACACAAGTGGGCTTGGATTCTTATGCAAATCTAGCTAATCGAGGCAGTCGTTACAACCAAAATGTAAATTCGGTGTAAGTTATACAATCACGAGACAGGAAGATGGAAATTTGAATTCGGTTTCGGTTGGCTACCGAGTCACAGTCCTACCAGTGCGGGTCCGGAGCTCACGCACTATCGGCGACAACTGCAATTAGTTTCAAGTTAACTGACAGTGACGTTCACTTATCTTGAGTATTGCTTTAGGACCCTTGTGAACTGCCCTACAGCTGTCTAGCTGATGATGCAATAATATCCAGAAACGGCCATTTTAGTCTCCACTGCATTTGTCCATAATATTATTTAATTATTGGTTATCCGTTGCTTTGTGACCTCCTGCGCACACACTAGACTATAGATCCAAGGCCAAACGGAAATCTCGCCCTTCGTCATGTACCCAGTTCAGGTCTCTGGCCTGAATGCGTGTCTTTACTCAGCCCACTATCCCAGCGTGATACAACATATTATGATTTATCATTCTATAAGCTCCTCACTTATACAGCTCTGTTAAGGCCCAGTTTAAAAACCATCAACGGTCAGGAATGAGGTCCATGCGAAAGCGGATACTGAGGAACTCGCTTGTCAGGGGCCCTCTTTCTGAAATTCTGTCTTCTTCGCATAAAACTGAGCCCGATATTCGGGTTTAGATTTTTTACCGGAACTGCTTGATAGTATCAGTCAAAATTATGAGGAATCGTTGAGAAAGCGAATGTTATCAATACTACGTCAATAGCTAACCGGTGGACTCCTGAGTTCAAGTCAAAACACCCTGTAGCTCAATTATTTGCGGCGCTTCCAAAAGAAAAGGTGAAATGTCCACTCCAGGATCATCCTGGTTGGAAACAAAGTCAGGGGAAGCGCCTTGGTCAGAGGCCAGCTGACATGCACGTAGGCGAGGAGTGACGAGATCACGATAAAGGTACGCCTACTTAACAACTTTGCTTGCGGGCGGCGATCAGCTGTCAACTTCAGAGTGGTTGTTGTGATAATGAAATTGAGGGACTCTTCAGCTTGTCTAGTTTTTTTTTTCTGGGTGTGAGAACTCGCGATGCAGACGACCTACAGAAGGCTAATGCTTACTGGATGTTAATCACTTATCGACTGTGGTAGATGCTGGCAACAAAGGAGCGTGCTGAGCATCATCAACACTCCAGGTTGCAACTGGCCTCAAAAGAAGGCAGCCCTCCAGAGATATGAAATATCAGGATGTAAGCCGCATTCGAGGTCAGGCTTAATTGAGCGGTCATGGTGACGCCGATTTCGAGGCGAGCATGAGGCGCAATGCTGGCGTATCGACTGACGTGGCGGACTGGACCAATCAGAATTCCCAGTTAGCCCCACAGGCAGCTAAATCGGTCAGCCACCATTGCCGCTACGATGCGAGGAAAAAAAGAGTAAAGTCAAACCACTGACGCGGAATCTGTTATAAACAAGCGCTTACGTGCATCGACGACGTAAACAGAGAAGGAGGAGCAGCTAGCATAATAGGCCAGACTGGACGCACTAGAGGGGAAAAGAAACGGAGGATCCGAGTGCATTTTTAGTTGCGAAAATTCCCATACGCGCTGCTTTCGATAACTTCTCTTCAGGCCAGTACAGTTATAGGGAAACGTTGGAACATAGTAGAAATTTAGAACATGAAATCGATAATATTCGTCCGTTTGTGTGGGTTGTCTGAGAGGTGTGCATAGGGGGAGGAGGATAAGAAACAGTATGATAAGCGGCAGTGAGTGTTTGGTAGAGCCGTTCCAAAGGAAGGGGGTGGATAGGGATGGCATGGGGGAATGCATGCAGTTAAGCTGCCGTTGGCCAAGCTAAGCGCGGAGCTTGTACGAGGTTCTTTTGTGCGCACAAGACCGGCCTCTTCAACCGAATGGCAGTCGCTTCTGCTGCTGCTAGTAGACTTTGACCCAGTTGCTTGGGGTTGTTTGGTGGAACCTTATAAATTGCACGGAAAGCTTCGCTTGGGTCCACACTATATCCGGTGTCAACAAGATGTGCAAGGATGGCGCTTTTTATGCTCTTCACTTCTCCTTTGTTCAGCCATGCTGGGAGGTGTTCTCTTATTATTTTGGATAGGCGCCGACACGTGCGACCAATATAACCTGCTCCACAGGAGCAAGTAAATGAGTAAATGCACAAACCGATGAATATTATCGATTTCATGTTTTAAATTTCTAGTACGTTCCAAAGTTTGCCTATAACTGTACTGGCCTGAAGAGAAGTTATCGAAAGCAGCGCGTATGCTTGCCAAGTCATCTTTTGCATTTTTAGTTGCCGAAAAAAAACTACAAGGCAGAATTAAGTCAACAAACTTACGTTTCCGATTATTCATCATCAGGTCGGTACAGCAATCTAAGTCCCAATAGAGCCGCGAAAGTTGCAAAGGGTTAAAATTGTATAGGAACTTGTTCCCTACAGCGCCGCTAAATATGTGCCTACCCTTATCCCCCTCCTCCTCCTCCCCCCTCCTCCCCCCTCCTCCTCCTCCTCCTCCTCCTCCTCCCCAGGCACAGCCAACGTTGTCAACTGCAAATTATTTGGATACGGTCATAATTTTCCTAGTTGTGGCGTCACATGAAGCAGTATTACACGGCTTTAAGCCGCGCGAGTCGGTCTGGGATCAACGTGTGCCTCGGAAACACGTGATACACGTGCGCAATCGGGATAAAAAATATCCGTCTACAAGTACGCGGGAAAGCGAATTCAGACACTCTTTCAACCTACGGACGAGGAAGGTTCCGAGCAGCCGTTCCATAAGTAAGCATAATAAAACCTTAATTCACATCTTTTCTTATCGAAAAAGGGTACTTTTAATACAGTAATGCATACATCCTCTTCGTTCGTATGTCTGAAGGTTTGTAAGTATATGAGTGTCTGCACGTCTAGACAAAAGCAAAAACCTAATAGAAACGAGGAGGCGAGTTCCAGGAAGTAGTTGCGAAGATGGAGATACGATTGCTGGAGCAAGAGCTTTATTAGCCTGACGTTTCGGATTCTCTCTCAAACCCACACGCCTACTACATGTGGTTGTCTGGCAACCATACACCCCTTGTGCCCCCTAGTACCCTTTTGTGCGACTGTCTCTGATGATGGGTTCGAGAGAGAATCTGAAAGGTCAGGCTAATAAAGCTCTTGTTCCAGCGATCGTGTCTCCTTCTTCGCAAAAACGAAACCCCTTCAACGGTGGGGCATGGGCAGTGGCTCCTAAGCTGACACCCTCAGGCTTAGCTAATACGAAAGGAAGCTCGTTTGACCGTTCATGCGTGCATGCGGAGTCCCATATTTTTGACGGATCTATCAGGGGTGGGTCTTAGTGTCCAGACAGACGGGACATCAATGGGGGCATGGAGACGGACACAATCATGTGAGCTGGCGTCAGTCGTTCGACCCAGAGGACACCGATACATTTTTGCAACCAAAATAAAACGAAGTTTGAGTAAAGTGACGAGGTGGTGCGCTAAACGGCGATCGAGATGGGGTAACGTAACCCTGACGGGCGAGCATGTTTTTCAGTTGTTGGAGCATGGCATCAGATTGCATATATATAAGCATGACTATTTTATTGTTACATTTCTCTAAAACTATTTCGGGTTTTCTATTACGATGAGTTTCAGATAGTCTTTGAAAATGGGGTGAATTCTGTACGATTTTCAGTGTCTTCAGTTGACTGCCCATAAATGTATATTCCGTTCGAGGATTTTGGTAAAACCTTCAAAAATAATATATTTCATAAAAGCATTCACCGAATAGTGACTTTTTTGGGCAATCTTTCTAATGCAGACGGCCGTCTGGGTCATATTTGCAGACTCACTCGAACATGAAAACTCGCTGCTGTGAACAATGAACGTCCACAAAAAATCCGGGAAAATATATGCCTATAATTAGGTTTAAAATTTTCTATCGTAAGTTATATTTTTAAAATTGCTTTATTTAAATATTTGCTGTCGAATGCCTGCGTATTTAACGATTTTCCAAAGCGAAGTCAAGGAAAATCTGGGAGCGTTTGACCAAATGTTCGACTTCGCTGAAAAAAAGGGATAAAATTTCTGTTGAAAATTAAAGAACTTGCTTTTCTCGTTCTATTGGAGCGTTTTTGTATAAAGTTGCTTACTTCTCCGTCTAGTTCAAAGATTTCACACGCACAAGAGAGTGACCGAATATATACTAAGATTTTGTGATAAAAATTTTATCTTCTGCCCCTTTCGTTTCAAGTTTCCTTATTCTTTTATAGTCAACTGCAGACTGAAATTTTCTTGACAGGTTTCGCGTACGCCGTGACAGCGAAAAGTGGTGGCTTGTCATCGCGACTCGTATATATGCGCGTTTAGGGTCGTAACTATCTTTGTGGTGAAACAAAGTACATTCACAAAAGTATATTACAGCGTTTTATGTTACAAAACGTCATAAATTTGCAAAACGTAATTTTTTAGACTAAATCTGGCCTCATTTTTCCGAAAACGGTGTGATCTCTCAAACCTGCATTCACCAGATTTTCGTGAAAATAAAACAAAATTTTCCGTTCTCCGAAGGGAAATATTCCAAGTTTTTCCGGCTTTTATTAATGTTCCTTTATAGTACTGCGCACAAAATCAAAATTCTTTGATCCATGCTTTTATTAGCGTAGGAAAATTCCGGGATAGCAAGGAACGTCTGATTTTGCCCCACTTAGCCCCGTTTTCCCATCAATAAACCGATCTGAAGTGAACTCTTCACTATTAAACAGCTTTTTTGGCATCAATTTAATACAGCAAACTGAACCAACACCTTAAAATGTCTGCCTTGCTACTTCCTCAAATTCTGATGTAGACATTTCGTGAGTAAGCAATCTATTGTACTTACCACGATGAGAAGGTAACGGAGATGCTGAGGGCATCATCCTGAGGATTCTGTTGAATCAGAAGTCGACAGGAACCCGTTTTCCTGATTCAGTTGACTACCACGTTTTCAATTTATTGAGCTGGGCCGTGAGATTCGGCAACTAGTGCCAAGTCTTACTGACGTTCTCTTAATGGCGCTACCTCAGACCATGATTAACAGCCTTGTTGAAAACATGCCAAGCTGATAATATGCTACTCTTTCTGTTAGTAGAGAACCACTTACTTATTGCATATCTGTTGAAAGATCAGCCCCATAGTTTTTTAAAACACTACCTTGTGATCCGGAATGACAGGAACCACGCAAAGTTAGCCTATGCCTGTAAGTATAGTTTAGTGCAACTCAGCGTGTCTACTGGTAGGGAATACTGAAACCGTCCTCAGTGAAGGCTGACTGCGAATCAAACAGACTCTCAGGTGTGAAGCACATTCAGTCGTGGCTCATGTGGTTGAAGGCGAGTCGGACAACTGACTTGCCCGTAGAAGGCCGGAAGCCACAGCGGTATTACGACATGAAAAATGTTACTCATGCTTGTCCTGTATTCGGTAATCCTAGAACTTTCAATTGGTGTATTGGAGAGGTGGCTGGAGATGTTCACCTTTGCACAGCAATGAAGTAAGAGAAAGTAGACTTCCACCAAACCACCCTTCTCACAACATCTGTCGGAGGAGCCACGACTTAACCGGTTTTTTAATGACTGCGCGCTCTAACTGCAATTTCCGAAGACCAATGGTTTCTAATAGAGCGATTTCCCGTCGATCAGTATCATACTCACCACTGCAACCGCCACCACCACCGCCAAAAAACACTAATGATACAACAAAAACAATAACAACAACAACAACAGCAGCAAGAACATGACAGTTTGACCGTCCATTACGGTGAGGTCCACCGCATGCTCCACGGAAGGGTAGTGCAGGGACGGTGAATTGCGCGTGATTTAGTTTAAAGTGATAGTAGACTTGCGCTGCATCTACCGCTCTCTCTCTCTCCTCTTCCGCCACCTGAGCCCGGTGTCATGACACAGTCAAGAAGACCGGAGATGGGAGAGAGTGCAGGTGGCTGGCGCGACTGGAGCTGCCCCTGGGTGTACCATCACACCTGGCTCGGATCCCACGGCGTGGGAGTGCCATAAAGGCCACATTAAGAAGGAGCCATTGCAGCCTGAATCTCACT
>WEDG01011178.1:27500-70024 GCA_017591395.1 Schistocephalus solidus
TAATGATTGTGTTTGCTGTGTTTACCGTATCTACAGCGCGTCTCAACGAAACACTGTTTCAGCTGCAAGAAGAAGATGATGAATGCGGGCCAAGATTTTGCTAGCAAAGTTAAGTCTGATGATGTATCCGTGATTGTCGTGGTCATGGAAGGACTTTTGTTAAGGATTACTTATGCGGCCCCCTAAACAGGACACGACACTGCCAACACCTTGTGGTAGCCCTTGACATATTTTTATTCCAACGCAACCCTTTATAGTTATTCTATTCCTTACGCATTTCCTTAACTCGAATTTATCCCTGTATGTTTAAGTTGGCATTTATTAATTGCTACGTGCTACACCCTAACTGGTCTGAGTCGCGGTATAATTAACTAACGGTTCACCATTGCCTTATTCACTAGGTGGCGTTGTCCTTTATAGCGTGGCTGTTGGCTGGTCATATCTCTACTAATTCTTCGCGTGGGATCGTCGTTACTCGCTAAAACCCTCCCAAATTATAAAATTGACGCCTTGCATAATTCCAGGCTGGGTACATATTCCCGTGTGCTAACCCTAACACTAGCCCTAATATGAAGCTAAACTGTAGTCCAAATTTTAACGCTAACCTTTCCCTAAACCTACGATTAACACGAACACTAATCCTAACCTCAACACTAACTTGAACCCTAAACATAGCCCTAATCCTAATTTCTGTGGAATTCGCCGCAAAGCTACCCGCATTGCGGGCGGTTCCGTTCTTAAGTCCTGTTGAGGTAACCATAGCAGTCACCCTTACCAGACTGCATACTATTTGCAATGGCGCCACCCATTTTGTGGCGCTACATGCACATCTGCATCGAAGGCTGAGCAGATAGCATGCTGCTGTCACGGGCGAGGGAGGGTGGCAATCATAGTAAGAAACCCCAGATGGAGCCCACGATCAGCCTCGCGCTCGCAGTTATCGCAGTTATGGACCTAGAGAAGATGCACACATTGACCTCTCCTGCCCTCAGCTGGACACTTTTATTTTCGGCTCCGTGCCAGCATAGCAACCGTGGGTCAGGCTATAGCAGCAGGCGGTCACTACAAGTCCACTTCGCCTGGGCCGCCTGGCCAAATAAGTGCGGCGTCAGAGCCTCAACGCACACCCGCAGATCTTCGGCTTAAAGGTCATTGCGGAGTGGACCCAAGGACGGAGTGACTACTACTCCCTACGTGTCCTGTTGGGTTTTGCCGACTTCGCGTCATTTGGAGGGACGAAAATTACCCCGAGGGGTACTCGCACCAGATATGGTGGTAATTCGCTACCGTCCAGCGTCATTGCTCCGCTTGCCCCTTCCAAACTAAGTTTTTAAGTTCGACTGCACGTCACCGGTGTATTCAGTCCATTTACCGGGTTTTAAAGACTCAGCCATCCGGATTTTCTTTCAGTCCACTGGTTGAGTATTAATATTGTTTAAGTCGATTCACACTAGACCCAGTGCGGAGCACAGAGCGCATACCTGAGCCATTTCCCGACGCAAATTATTACATTGATGCATCTTAAACGAGCAAGGTGCGAACCATTGAAGACCAATCACAGTTAGGTATTGATAAATTCAGTGGAGGATGGAACAGCTATTTCCGACGTCGTCAGTCCTTATCGGGAAATCCGGAAGTCCGAAATCTGGTCAAGTTTTCCATTGACACAGGCGCGCCAGCAGTCTAGCCATGGACTCATGCAACTACCGCATTAAGTTCAGAGACCATAAAAAGTAAGGCTGAATTGGCTTTCAGATACAATAATGCCCTTTTCCCCTTAGAACACTTTTTAGTATGACATATTCGAAAGAGGTGGGGGAGTTCAACTCCGCACCGAGTCCGTCAGCGTTCTCCAGCTAGCAGACGATCCACTCACCACCAAAAATGGCACAATCCTCTATGACGTGTTGACCCCTTTTCATCGCCTTTGCATGTCCGCCTTGATGCGGCGAGCTGTGATGTATACTCTTCATGGACCGTCCCACCCTCGTATACGAGCCTCAAAAAAGCTCTTCACGAAAAGGTTAATCTGTTGACGTTTTTAACGTCGACAACACGAAGGTTTCCCAAATCGGAAATCCGGGAAGACGGATTAGATAGTACAAGCTTTTACGGAGGCAAAGAGTTTACAAGGGGCTCGGCAAGCATCTGAAGCTAGTGGGCACCTCAGGCCAATTGCTGTTGTGTTGTAGCGGCCGAAGACTTCGAGGTTTGCACACACGGGCGAGTAACGCACCTGTATTCGTTATTAGACGATGCGCGTATTGAACAGGGTCTCTAAGCACCATGCCGATCACTCAAACGCAACAGTCATTAGAAGGAACGGCAGAAATGTTGGAAATGGATTCTACTATTAAGAAGGATATAAAGGTATGAAAGGGCACAATAGAAAATAAAGAAGGGAGCGTTGCATGAGGCGATATCCCTTTTGGAGTGGGGGAATTACGTCATGTCTGTTGGATAACCGGTGGGGAGTGCAACGCTGTGGGCAACTGCAGGGTCGGGACGAGGGGATGCTGACATTGAACGGAGGGTAGCGATACGATAAGCGGCAACGGTACTCGTGGGGATGGGGGTCAGCGTTCGAGAGTGGAAGGGGGCACCGGCATCTTCACCGACATTCCGTCACTCCATCCTCATCCGGGATCCGCGCAAAAAGTGCTCCTAGTTCATTCAAACAATTCTGTCGGAACTGCGGTTTGTTACAGTGTCTCCGTTGTTGAGACCACTTGACCCCAGGGCGTCATTTGTCGCCTGCAGCCAATCAGTGAGAGGGTGCACGTCGATTGGTTTCGAGCGCTCGCGATTCTGGTGCCAAGACGCAAGAAGTCCCAGCAGGAGTGTAAGACGGACGATGTGAGTTAGAGTCTGGGCCGGCCATTATGTGAGCCAACTGCCTCGACCAAGAGCGGCGAATTAAGCCGCGCACGTGAGAACGAACTACCACAGTACCCCCAGGCTAGAACGAAGACGGCGTGTAGTGACGCCGAAGGCATGGTTCATGTCTAAAAACACGAGAAACCAAACGGTTAGGAAAATGTACATTACGTCCACTGCGGGTGGTATATACAGGGGACACAGGGAAAGAGTGAGTGTGGCTTGCAGCTTGAGGACTGGAGGTTGATGAGGAGGAAGTTTCAGTTGGGTATGCGTTCTTAGATGAAGTATGCGGGACGGGAGGATAGAGGGTGGGGAGGTGGAGGAACAGAGGGTAGGGGACCACAGGGAGTGTTCGGGACAGCAGCTTTGAGACGGTCCACGCTCATGCCCTCCTCGCGAGTTCCACGTTGGATGCGGAAGGTCTTCGTCCCTCGAGAGACAAACCAGAATGGGTTGTCGTTGTGGGGTAACAATGGCCGGCCTACTCGATCACATTGGAGGTAGAAGCGAGCGCAGGTCGCCAGGCCTTTCTCAATATAAGACTCGGAGACTGATGGCCTGGGCAAAACCGGGGAGAGAGTTCGCATAAATTGCCGGAGGCGGTGCAACAGGTTTGTAGGATCCTCAACCACACCAAGAGGACTTGACGAGATCATCTCACCAGGATCAGGGGAGATGGTTCGTCCAGTTCTCCGGATCGTCCGAGGCGTGCATGGAAGCCTTAAGCTGGTGCTCGAACCGCTCGACCATCCCGTTAGCAGCCGGGTGATAGGCTTTCGTGTGAATGCGGGTACGGTCTAAGAAGGAGAGGAGGGACTGAAAAAAAGGTTAGAATCGAACTGGGCACCGCGATCAGTCGTGATGGTGGAGGGGCACAGAAAATAGCAACCCAACGACTTTGACCACTGTTGAGGCAGGGACATCAGGCAGAGGGATGACTTCCGGCCATCGGGTGAATCTATCCACACAAGTGATGAGAAAGGAACAACCATTAGACAGAGGCAGGGGGCCTACAATGTCGAGTTGAATGTGGCTGAAGCTTGCATCAGGGCCACGAAAAGTGTCTATGGGGGCCTTCTTGTGCCGCTGAACCTTGCTCCGTTGACAGGTGAGACAAGCCCGTGTCCAAGCTTTCAAGTCCTTGTGCATCCCAGGCCAGACGAAGCGGTTGGAAACCAGCTTGTCGGTAGCTCGACCCCCAGGATGAGATAGGTTGTGTAGGGAGGAGAAAACTTTGCGGCTAAGAGATGGTGGCACAAATGGACGATGGGATGGAGTGGAGACGTCGCATAGAAGGGTGCCATTGCCAGGAGTCAGTGGTAGCTTCTAGAGTTGGAGGCCACAAACATTCTTGACACAAGGCGAACCAACACGGCATTGTTCAGTGGCCATCGCAGCGAGGTCGATCCCAGGAGAAAGCTGTAAGTGAGTGATTGAGGGCCTGGACAGAACGTCAGCCACCTCATTGCGTGCTCCGTCGATGTGGCGGATGTCTGAGGTGAACTGCGAGATAAATTCCAGTTGGCGAAGCTCCCAGGGGTTGAGTTTGTCGGAATTGGATTTGAGGGCGAAGGTAAGGGGCTCATGATCCGTGAAGACTGTGAAGTCCGTGCTCTCAAGGAACTGCCAGAAGTGTTTCACGGTAATATAGACAGCAAGCAGCTCCTGGTCAAACGTGCTCTAGCGCGATTCGCCAGGTGTTAACTTTCGGAAGAAGAAAGCTAAGGGTTGGGTTTGACTTGAAAGGCGCTGCTGAATAACGGTACCGATTGCAACGGTGGAGGCATCAACCATGAGGGAGATGGGAGCATCGGGAGCATAATGCGTCAGGAGGGTGGCATCGGCCATCACTACCTTCTCAAAGCAAAGAGGGCCTCTGCAGTGAGCTTGAACAAACGTTGATGACCAGAGAGGAGATTCGTGAGCGACAGAAAGGTGTCGGTATATGTAGGGAGGAACAAGCGTTAGAAATTCACTATGCCCAGGAATCGCTGCATCTGACGCTCTGAGGAGGGAGGTGGGAACCCACGAATAGTCGCAACCTTCGAAGAAAGAGGATGGATACCGTTGCTGTCGTCCAGGTATCCAAGAAACTCTAGAGAAGACACAGCGAAGACACACTTGGATGAGTTTAGGACAACGCCAAATCGTTGAAGGCGGTCAAACACCGTTGTGAGATGTTCAATAGGTTTTTCGGCGGGGGAGCTGGCCACTAAGAGGTCGTCAATATAGGCGTAGACAAAGGATAAACCATAGAGCACTCCATGTACGACCCTCTGGAAAGTTCAGGAGGCGTTGCGGAGCCCAAGAGGCATAAGCAGGAACTCAAAGAGGTCAAAGGGTGTGATAACGACCGTATTTAAAACATCCTGTGAGGCTATAGGGATTTGGTGTAAGGCCCGAAATAAGTCGATCTTTAAAAACACAGACTTTCCGTATAGAGCACCGGCAAAATCCTGAAGATGCGGAACAGGGTAGCGGTCAAGGATGGTGATATTGTTCAAGGCGCTATAGCCACCACAGGGACGCCAGTCACCAGTGGCTGTCTTTGGAACCATGTGGAGAGACGAGGTCCATGGGCTCTCTGAGGATGTCCATTTGAAGCATGTGCTAGAACTCGGCCTTGGCGGCAGACAGTCGTGCAGGCGCAAGACGGCGAGGCCAAGAAAACACAGGAGGACCAAGCGTTTGGATGTTGTGAACCAAGTCGTGCGGTGGGGTAGAGATTCTGAAGTTAGGACGGTTGAGTCTAGAGTGTTTGCCAAGGAGCTGCTGAAATGGACTATCAGGTTCAGGGTCCAGCACGGTGAGTTGGCGGGACACCTCATAAGAATGGGTACCTCGGACAGGGGATGTCAGCAACGACAAATACCGAAGAGAAGACAAGCTGGAGACCGATGTCCAGGGAGAGGGAGCGGGTACTGAAGGTGGAAATTGGTGAGGTGTTGACGGCCCGAGGGAAGAGGCCGGGGTTTGGGCACCGACGGCCGGTTGCCGTGTGAGGGGTGACACTCAGTTGAGCACCAGTATCAACCAGGAAACGTCTGCTAACCTGGGTTTCGCAGATGTAGAAGGTACGACCAGGGCTGGAGACGCCAGTGATATTGGTCGCATTGACCCTTGGGCTGACCCATTTTACCCATTGCATCTGTTGGGAGACAAAGGAGCAGGGAGAGATGCCGCAATGGTCTCCGGCACCGAAGGTAATGTGATACCAGCAGGGGGCGGCTGCGGTGGGACGAGACTATGATGACTGGACAGGCCGGGAAATTGACATAAGTGGGTTGCGAAATGAAGAGGCTGTTGGCTCTTGTAGAGAAGCTACCTGTTCGGTAAGCTGCGCAAAATCAGTCTTCAGATGTGCGAGAGGAGACACAGAAGAAACTGGCGAAGTTGAGTGTGCGGCAGGTGGTGGCTTGGCAATGCCAGGCATCTTCATCAGTCTTTCGGCCATTTGAGTGAGGTGTGCGGCATTAAGAGAACCAGAAACAGGTGCCAAAATATGCTGACCTTCAGGTGGAAAGCTGTCCATTGTCAACACCGGAATAAATCGTAGATTTGACAGAACTGGCGTTCGGTCGGAGTCACCAATGTCGAAGTAGTGAGGTCGACAACACGAAGGTTTCCCAAATCAGAAGTCAGGGAAGACGGATTAGGTAGGACAAGCTTTTACAAGGGGCTCGGCACCAAGCTGCAGCTAGCGGTTTCCTCAGGCCAATTGCTATTGCGTCTCCGCTGTTGAGACCACTTGACCCCAGGGGGTCATTTGTCGCCTGCAGCCAATCAGTGATAGGCGCACGTCGATTGGTTTAGAGCGCTCGCGAGGCTGGTGCCAAGACTCGGATATTGCCAGCAGGAGTGTAAGACGGACGGTGTGAGTCAGAGTCTGGGACGGTCATTATGTGAGCCAACTGCCTCGACCAAGATCGGCACACGTGAGAATGGACTGCCACACGTCTAGCCTGGTATGAACACAGACGTCAAAGATTGGGGCGGGACGTGTCTGATTTGTCAACAGAACAAGGTGTGGCGCCACAAC
Source organism: Schistocephalus solidus (assembly GCA_017591395.1). Classification (NCBI taxonomy): domain Eukaryota; kingdom Metazoa; phylum Platyhelminthes; class Cestoda; order Diphyllobothriidea; family Diphyllobothriidae; genus Schistocephalus; species Schistocephalus solidus. Next base: position 34,420 of record WEDG01011178.1, read on the forward strand.
AAGTCCCAGTCCTGCACCTTCCCCAGACCCGCTGCACGGCTAAGTCATGTGCATCTGGATGTCGTAGGCCTCTTTTCTCCATCCGCGGTCTTCCTCACCTCCTTATCTGCGTCGACCGCTACATTCGCTGGGCTGAAGTTATCCCTTTGCCGAACATGGAGGCAGCCACCATCGTCCAGGCGTTTGTCAGTCGTTAGAGTTGACCGAAGTGCCCATTTTGAATCTGCACTCTTCGAAGTCCTCCTCAGCTTTCCTGAATGCACGTACCTTTGGGTGACGACTTAGCATCCAGCTGCCAACGGCATGATTGAGCGCTTCCACCGCCATCTAAAGACCACCTTGTGGGTCGTAGAGGACCCAGGCAACTGGTCTGAAAACCTGCCCTTAGCGCTCCTTGGCATTCGCTCGGCGCTAAAGTCGGATTGCAGTGCGGCTGACTGCCAGGTGATATGATCACCCTAACCTCTCGTGGTGCCAATGAGTCTCTCAATAATTTTGTGCATCGCTTGCGGCAGTTCATGCGCTCACTTTCCCCGGTTCCGCCTCGAACTCCATCCACCGAGTCTTATGTTGAAAAAGGTTTGGCCAACTGTTCCCATATGTTTGTTCGATGTGACCGTATGCGCAAGCACTGGAACCACCATAATAAGGGCCGTTCTACATCCTCTCCCGCACAGCCAAGACCTGCCGGATCCTTTGCTGTGACATGGAGGACGTGTTCAGCGTCGATCGCGTCAAGGCTGCTGTCGAGGTGGATCCGCCGGACCTACCCCAAGGATAAAACTGTGCTGCCCCCTTCCTCGTGCTCATCCACCTTCCCTACCCCCTGCTCCACCCTCGCAACCCTCTCCTTCCACCCCCGACCCTAACTCTTCCAGGGTCACTGAAATCCGCAACCCCTCGTAGCAGTAGTCGAGTCCACATTCTCGACCGACTTATTACTCAAGTGTTATGACAGTGCATTTACCTTCGGCGTCGCTTTTACACCGGCCTTCGGTCTAAGTGGGGGTGCTCTGATAGCCCTTCGCCGGATTTTTATTTCTACACAACTTCATCAACTCGCATTTATCCACATTTGTTTAAGTTGGTGTTCATTAACTGTTATGCTTTGTTCTTCGCTGGGTGGCTTTATCAGCTAAGTCCGTTGCAGCATAGCCCTGGATAGGCATTGCCGAGAGTCATTACTCGCTAAAGAGCCGAGGCCACCAAGAACATCTAGTGATAACCTGAGAAATGTGTCAACGAAACAAATATTCAACGTATTTTCCGAAAATTCGATCTGATGATTTGAGACCAGTAAAAATCTTGACCGCAATAAAAGATGAATGACCAGGAGATATTGGTGTACTTCTTGCGGAGAAAATGGGTGACTCGCTTACAGTCAATCTTGATCAGACTGAGATTGGGATGAGGAAGGTACGAAAACCTGTGTACCACAAAAGACTGACAGGGAACCTGTTTTCTTTAGCTTCGAGGCGATCAAGGGCAAATATCAGAGCAAGAGACATACACTAATGAAACCCCAGTGCTTTTGACATGCGAGCCGCCATTTTGGCCTTAGTAGTGGCGATCCGGTTGGCCTCATAGATTGCTGCACCAGTCTTCACAGATCTTCTCCATGCCGGTCTATCCTGGGCAAGGTCCTCCAGGTCACCGGGTTGATCTGCAGTTGCTTCAGAGATTTCTTCAAAGTGTCCTTGTAGCGTCATTTTTGACCTCCCTGTTGCCAAGCACCTGGAGCGACATCTCCGTAGAAAAGTCGTTTGGGCAGTTGCTCGTCATCCATTCTCACCAGGTGGCCGCTCCATCACAGTTGCACTTGCCTCAGCATGACGTGGATGCTGAGGATGCTGGTCCGCCCCAGGACTTCCATGTCCGGAATCCTGGCTTGCCAATTCAGTTTCAGTACTCTGCGGAGGCAGCTGAGATGGAAGTGATTCAAATTCAGCGCTTGGCTCGAGTAGATCGTCCAGGTCTCCACTCCGTAAAGGAGTGTCTTCAAGACGACAGCATTGTACATCTTCATTTTAGTGTTCAGGTGATTACCATGGTGATTCCACATGGAGGCCTGCAGCCGACATAAGGACTGACTGGCTTTGGAAATACTTTGAGCAACCTCGTCATCGATTCTCGTGTTGCGTGACAGTGTATTTCCCAGATAAGCAAAGGTTTCCAGATTTTTGAGTTGAGCGCCGTTGACATTGATTCGGGGAGCATCGTATTCCTCGCTGGGCGGCGGTTGGTACATGACCACCGTTTTGGCTGTACTAATTGTTAATCCAAAATCGGAGCAGTCTGCAGCGAAGAGGTCCATGCTCTTTTGCATGTCCTCCTCCATCGCGGTGTTAAGGGCGCAGTCGTCCGCGAAGAGCAAGTCATGGACTTTATTCATAGACACGCTGGTTGGGGCCTGCATACGCCGACTATTTAGAAGGTACCCGCCATTTCTGTAGCCGACGTGGATCCCAGGGCGCTCATCATGGTAGGCGTCCATCAGCATAGCAGAGAACATGAGATTGACGAGGGTGGGGGCCAGTATGCAGCCCTGCTTCACTCCTTTGGTCACTGCGAATGCTTCGGATACCGCCCCGTTGTCAGTGACGCGCACCGTCACCTCTTCATGAGGATGACGCACCATGTGCGTGAACCGCTCCGGATAGCCGAATTTCTGCATGACTTTCCACAGTCCGTAACTATTCACCGTGTCAAAGACTTTTGTCAGATCCATGAAGGTAGTGTAAAGGTGAATTCGCATCTCCTGGCACTTTTCTTGTAGCTGGAGGGCGGCGAAGACCATGTCGGTTGTTCCGCGATGCAGTCGGAAGCCACCTTGGCTTTCCGGGAGCAGGCCCTGCTCTATGGTGACAGTTCAGGCGATTGATAAGGATACGGGCGAAGGCCGTCCCGGCAACCTACTCATATGAATTTATCTTTAAAATTTTACTATTGACACTCGACAGTTCGACCGTCGTAGTCCGACGATGTCCACCGTATGCTCCATGGAATGGTGGAGCAGGGACGGTGACTTGCGCGTGATTTAGTTTAAAGTGATAGCTGACTTGAGCTGCATCTACCGCACTCTCTCCTCCTTCCCCACCTGAGCCCGGTGTCAAGACAGAGTCAAGAAGACCGGAGGCGGGAGAGGACGCAGGTGGCTGGCGCGGCTGGGTCCCCTAAGTCCAAGCCGCCCCTAGGCGTGCCACCACACCTCTTTGTTCGGCATTTGTTATGGGAGCGCAACCCGAATAACACCTGCCGTGCCCTAATGTGGCCCCCGTGTTGGTCCAACGCATCTACCACGCGGCCCGTTTAGGGGGCAAACACACACACACACGACAGTTCGACCGTCGTAATCCGACGATGTCCACCGTATGCTCATTGGAAAGTTGAGCAGGGACGGTGACTTGCGCGTGATTTAGTTTAAAGTGATAGTAGACTTGCGCTGCATCTACCGCATTCTCTCCTCCTCCTCCACCTGAGCCCGGTGTCAAGACAGAGTCAAGAAGACCGGAGGCGGGAGAGGACGCAGGTGGCTGGCGCGGCTGGGTCCCCTACGTCCTAGCCGCCCCTAGGCATGCCACCACACCTCCATGTTCGGCATTTGTTACGGGAGCGCAACCCGAATAACGCCTGCTCTGCCCTTATTCGGCCCCCGTGTTGGTCCAACGCATCAACCACGTGGCCCGTTTAGGGGGCACTCTTTTGACACTCAGTGACCAGTTGAAAGGTATAGCGATTGGCCAGAGCTTCTGATAACAAACTTCTGCTAATTACAGACACGCTAACCTGCGGCCATTTGACCGAACTCGGCTCAGATACGTGCGTCCAGCCAGTCAAAGCCGTCCATGTGCTTCTTAAATGAGACATTCCCCAACCACTGGAACATAAATCACTAGACGCACCACCCTTCATGCCATATAGTTTACACTTGATTTACTAACACAAACCTATGGAAGATGCTGAATTCTTTCTTTCTCTCTCTCTCTCTCTCTCTCTCTCTCTCTCTCTCTATATATATATATATATATATATATATATATATATATATATACATCGCTCTCTTTCTCTCGCTCACTCGCTCGGGCACGAATTTCCGCCGTCAGCACACACCTGGCCAGTGGCATCTGCCATCCGATACAGCAATTTGGGGTTCTGCGAACAACCAAACGCTTCGGTTAGGTGTCCTCTGTCCTCACCAGCTAATTATCACTTGGCTTGATGAGCGTAGTGACCCAAGGTACGATCACAACCTCAGCCGTGACACATGCTGCTAGAACTCTCTTTGTGGTGAGAAATTTCGCTGAGGTGCTGACCAGGATCATGTATTCAAAAAGTTCTTCCCCAGATGGATTTGAAGAGCTTGTCTCTCTCACAGTGTTTTTAGAAAGTCATTCCTTCGCCATGGTAAGGATTGCTTAATGAGAGAAAAAGTCACAAATGCAATTACCCTCCCTACAGGGAACCAGCTAACATGGAATAATTTTGTGCAATATTTTGCCTTACCGACAGAGACCGTAGGTGGAGGCCCAACAATTACCGATACGTTTGCATGTTATTCCTGATAGGTGATGTCAATAACTTATTCCGGATAACTGAGCACAGTGGAAAACTGAACGTGCGCAGTTCTCCTGCTTGTTCTTTAGGTGGCACGATCAGTACCGTCTTGTCATCAACCGTGAAACCTGGCGGTGTTCATTCATGTACTGCCACACAAGCAGCTTCGCTTCTTGTCAACGTTTCGTGCAAACGTTATATCTAGCTCCTCAACACAGATATCATGAGCCAATACATCCGTTTCGGGTTTCGTAATATTAAAATTCGGTTAGTCGCATCCCGGACAGAAGGCAAGTAAATGCTATTGCATCAGCATACACACAAGTACACATTCGAATACCAGAAGCTAGTTCTAAATACCTACTGATTGGAAACATTTCTCATTTTAAGTTATGCAAATATCTCCATGTTAAACATGAAAAGTCCAGTCGGCAAACACGTATTTTCGGTAATTCATAAACAGGCCTATACAGTAACATTGATAGTGAAAATAGTAGAGTGGACAGGGTGTATAAATATTTTATGGTCAATAATCATCGTTCTCATGCCACCCGCATGGTGAGGTCAGCGTTTTCGTTCGTTGGGACTGGGGGAGGGGTGTAGTGACTCAACGCCGTGCGCATGTTGAACGCACGTATACATGCACGATCGGCGTGTGATCACCACCTGAAGTTGGCGTCGGCCACGGACTTCCAACAGCCTTGTAGTTTCGAGTTAAACGGCTACCTATTTCAAAGCATCATAGTCCTCTCAAAGTGGTGACATAATTACGCCTTTGGTAACCTCTCGTCAGGCCAATAAAAGAAAATAGTGGGATTATGTTTTGATCGGTATGTATACAAGAGGAAATTTGTTTGGTTAAAGTCGGGACACAAAGGTAGATACGAGGGAATTAAGGTTTACGATAATGCGGCACTACGAAGACACTGAAAGAACCAGTCTGATTTAATCTGCGAACGCGGTATCGAATTAACTTTAGCCCTAGAAACAAGAGAGCCCCCAGGAACTTCTTTGTACTCAGGGGACCGTCCTGTGTGACCTTAGCCATTGACAATAGGCATTGTCATAGAGAGCCCTTCTACCTCAGAGGTGTTCGGTTGAGCACCTGGAAGTCTTCCACGGCGTGGTAAAGGTCCACTAGATGCGCGAAGACGGAGTAATTAGGTATATTACCTCCACCATCCCGAGCCACGTTTATATATGTTCTCTGAAACCTTTGCACACAAACCAATTCATCCACATAATCAATAATGTCCTACTTATTATATATAAAAATAACAGAAGTGAAGTCTGGGTCTCGGATGTTGAGATGAGCCATGGAATGGCTTCTTCCCCAGTTAACATGCTGACGGGGTTTTTGAGATGCTGCACTTTCAACGCTAACCGAATTCCTCCAAGTCCTATAAAAAATGTTGATAAGAGTTCATGCCACCTGCAAGAGGAACTTCGTATTATTTTGTTAAAGGGTATCTTGTGTGGTCGTGCAGCGAATGCGCGAACTGTTGTGGAACGGCATGCTATTAAAGAGTGTGAGAGAATGCATTGAGTGTCTTTTAGATTGTATACATTCTGTCTCCGGCAGAATTTCCACCCGAGGTGGACTGAAATACGTCAATGGGGTATGTGCATGACTGAGACCATTTTCTGAGCGCTTAGGTGCCTTTTCTATCCATGTTTGTAAAAAAAGTTACATCCCCCCAGCTTACATGTGGGAAGCGGTAGCTACAGCAACGCTTAGATGGCGATTTTTTGGTTTAGCAACCTTCAACAGGCCGTGTTAACGCGACGCCATAGTCACTCCACTGTCTGCGTGGGTTTTAGACCACAAGGTCAAACGGAATCGCCTGTTTTCTGTCCTGTAATCGGGACAGTTCGGTGCACGCCTTGGTAGTGCAGCCTGGATGTCGTCGCTTGCAGCAGTCGAACTGTCAGTGTGCACCCTGGAGACCTGATCGCTTCTGCTCGCGCGAACTGGTTGTCTGCATGGATGATTCACCTCGTACTATCCTTGCTGTTAGGTTGTCGCCGCTCGGAAATTCGGTTGGCGTCAGACGAATCCCGCTCACATTTCTTACGCGGACACTCTTTAGTCCACACTCAAGCTAGCCTTTACTTCCAACCTTGTTTTAAAGCTTCCTACAGTAACGATTATTATACTTTATTTATTAAACTTGGTTTTTGTGGTTTGTTATTAGGAAATTGGTTATCGTCGCACAATGTCAGGTTTTCTGGAAAAGCTGACAATCCTGAACTTTGTAATCAATTCCGGCTGGCTTAGTGAGTATTTATCCAAGAACTTCATTCAGTCATTTGCGATCGCCTTGATTGGAAGCGTGTTAACTGTCGGATATACCTGCAGCCAAGTGAGCGAAAACCTAAAAAGTCAGGTTTGTTTAAAATGTATCAGTTGGACAGCCGTTTCAGTATACGCCTGTAAATGAAATCGAACTGTTTGTCTACAAACGGAGACAAGCACATTATTACCCGTAGAAACCTGACTGTGTTTAAAAACATCACGCAAATTATTTGATGAGGTAAGATACATTCGCAGAATCCACCGAACATGTAACCAAGTGATTTTTTCCTGGGAAAAGGGTCACTCCTACTCGTGACTCGAAATTTTACAGATTATATGATGGACCGCTCAACGCCGATGTAAGATTTGCACAATCAATCGTCTATTCTGACTCCTAGACCGGGTAAGAAAAGATCAACACATTTTTTCCTGGTAATAGAGTATCGTACATGTTTTGTTTGGTCTCACCTAAAGATGTAAACCGCATATCCACAAAAATATAGGCGGATGAATTAAAACACAGATAATATCTACGCTAAGGAGTAAATTTACCATCCAATAAATCAAGAAGAGAGTACAGTGTTGTAATAGATAGAACGGTATCTCACCAACAAGAATACACGGGTTCGAGGGTTCGATTTGTCGGTCTTCCCTTGAGGATGCCAAGTGATTGGTGCCAAAGCTGCTAATCTTAGAACTGGCAAAATTATAGCAGACCATTTTTGGATAACTCTCTTGACACTAAAGTAAGACTTCGTAATGCATTCTAATCCAACGCTAGGCTGATTTATACACGCCTTTTTATACTTATTCCGTGGAACGAAACAGGCGTTAGGCCAAAATCAGCTCGACCATGGAGAAGGATACTGAAAAGAGCAAACCGTTCTTTTCATCCCCTGGTAGTCAAAATTCTGCAAAGGCTAGGTAGAAGACGGTATTGACAGTAGACGTTTACGCACGCTTTGAGCTCATTGGTAGATAGGCGCTCACTGATCGGTTACGGGACCCACTCATCTCGTTCAGCCTTGGGGCTCTCTCTCGAGCCCCATCGGCAGCCGTACCACAGCTAGTGGTATAGGTAGTAGAAAATTACGGACAAAAACCAGGGAGACTGGAATAGCCATTTCTGGATTATTAGCAGTCATCAGCAAGTCATACCCAACCCCAAGCCAGAAATGGCCATTCCAGTCTCCCTGGTTTTTGTCCGTAACTTTCTACTACCTATAACACTAGCCGTGGTACGGCTGCCGGTGGGGCTCGAGAGAGAGCCCAAAGGCTGAAAGATACGAGTGGGTTCCGTAACCGATCAGTGAGTGCCTGTCTACGAATGTGCATATTCCCGATCTAAACTGGCAAGACCACGAGCCCGCGGTTCAATGGTTAGAGCGTTGGACTTCTAATCAACAGGTCACGGGTTCGAGCCTCGGGTGGGGCACCACCTAGGTTTGGGTATGGCTGGCTGACGACGGCTTATAAGCCAGAAATGGCCATTCCAGTCGGTGATGTTCTATGATTCGAGCTTTCAACAACCCAAACAATTAGATATCCTCGCTATCTCTGTTTTTGTGATAGAGGAAAACTATGGTAGGTTTCCTTTCCTGGAGTCGATGAGAGCACAACTCTCTGGGGGCATCCTTTATCTAACGGACACGCTCAAACCTCTGTAAACATTAGGCTGCGCCGGGGAAACTGGAACATGACATTGAGACACAGAGAAAACTAGCGTCCTCCAGGAACTTACCCGCGATAGTCAGGTTACAGCGACCGAAAGTGCGATATTACCACTCAATTTGGCCCACTAATACCGGCCGAGGCTACTGTCTGTTTATGCGACTCAGAGGTCGTCGGTCACCTGCAGCCGAGTTAGCAACACATTAATTGCAGTATTCAACAAAATAAAAACAGCAGCCTGATTGATAATTGACAGTGAAGTGGAGTGAAGATACACGCTCCACCCTTTTGCAAGACGCAGCATACAACACAACAACTATGTAGAGGTCTAAGCTGTGTGCATGCCAAGAGCCCTACAATCATTACGCCCTGTTCCGCATAGGAATACAGGAGGGAAAGAGTAGTAAGAGTTGTGTATCACGTGCAGAAACTGGCGGTCCCGACGCGCATCTGCACACCAGCATGACGTAGGTGTGAGTGAATAAATGCATGCGAGAGGCAGCCGGTGTCCGCTTGACCAGTTGATTGGGTGATAGCTGTTGGTGAGCCCCTGTGATTCGTTGCATGCGGTAGCTCGAGCAGTCCTCACGTGATCTCGAGCGCGGCGTGGGAGCCAAAGATTGACGGTGCTACAATTACCCTGCTTCCTGTACTGCACAGGCAAATAGGAAAGCCAAGAGTGGCACCGCTTGGAAGGTGACTGGAGTCTGACAGTTGGACGTCCACGCGAACAACTACTTAGCCGACCTACGTACGATTTGAAAAGCCAAATGTCACTGCCTCACCGGCAGGGAGTTGCCAACGGAAAAGTAAACGTCTGCCCTTCCAAGAAATGCCAATCGTTTCTCAGGGCCACATACTCCGGTGCCTCGTACATTAATGGCGTATCCCATTGAACCGGAATTGGTTAGATGTCGCCCTCCCCCAGTAATACAGTTGACATTGTGCGAAATTCCGGGTAGGGTAAAGATTCCCGTTACCTAACTATCACGAATCCTTGCGCAAACTTTAACCGTACCCTACTCTCAGCCATAGTCCCATCCTTAATCCTAATACCAACGTGAACTATAACCATATTTTCTCTGGAGTTTAGCCACCTGTGTTACGGGCAGTCTCTTATCCTGCCGGAGGCCATATAAGCCTTCCCTACCATAAGTTGGGAACGAAGATCGCATGAAGAGATGGAATAGGTGGAAACAATTTCAAACTCAACGACCGACTACAGCGGCCACTAACTGGCAGAAAAGATGGACAAGTATTGATCGTCCGGGCATGCCTAAATTAACTGCTCTGCATGTTTATTGAGTCTGACGATGGCTTGGGCGACCAGTCTCAAATGTTCGTAATCAAGCTTATTAGCCGCTTTAGTGACACATTATTATAGATGGAGCGTTTAAAACATAAGTGAATGGTTTTCCAACTATACCAATATGTGCTGACACTAATTTTATGATACAAGAAGAGAGAAAATGGGTGCATACCGAGTAACAGTTTTGCGAGCAGCTTGTTTATCACCATACTGGCCGAAGACGGATCGTATAAAAATCAGTAATAAGGGTAAATTCAAAGTGTCACAAGTTACTCTGTCTAGTACATAAAGTCAGAAGCAGCAGTGCATCGTATAGTGGTCAGTATCAAACACGTAATTGGAGCATATGCGCAGACCACGTTAGGAGGATGGTTAACAAAATCCTCTGAAAATTTGAATTCAGGTACGCATTGGTTAGGCTACATATAAGTTAAACAAGTAATCGCTCTTTCTTCCTATACTTCTGGCTTATTTGAAACCTCTGTTTAGATAAAACTTCTGTATGACGCAAAGACTATAACGTCGAACAGTGAAAGGTTCACTACCCAAACCGCCTTTTATATCCGACGGAAACATAAGACATAACGCCGCCACCCCCCCCCCCCCCCAAAATGCCGAATACATGGGGAGAAGAAAAGAAAGTGGGGCTAGTGCTGTTACGCATTCCTCAAGTCCACGATCCATCATATTTCAGTATCTAAGCTCTCCTGTACCTTGCAGACAACCAAGTGTGTGGTGCGCTGCAGTAGATAGCGTGAGAGAGTTGATCTAACAATCATGACTTCGAGCTCACGTGAAAGTGGCGTACTAGAGCAACTGTCCGGTACAAAATAACTAGACGCGTATGATTGGTTGGAGCAATGGGAAACACAATAATGCCTCACAGTCGACCTTAACCAAGGACGCTCACAGTAATTAATTACGTGGACCTCAACTGCCGTAAAGTCGTACACACAACCTTGTTTTGCCCTAACAAAGAAAACAAAGAAGGTAAAAACACAAGAACAAAGTTAAGAGGGGAAGAGACCTCGGCGTAAAAGGGGACAGGACTGAATTGACAGAGCATTTGCATGCGAACAAAATCCTGGAGGACATGCACGCAAAGCCTCATTAATGCATATTAGGACCAACCAACCAGATAACGACCTTGACGCGCTGGAGGCGGCGACCAAGCCATGCAGATACTCCTTCTGTTTATGCTAGAGTGGGCGTGGAGCAGTAACATCCGTGCCTCGGCAAAGGCCACCATCGGGCTTTAACGCAAAATTGGAAGTGTTTTTTCGCGTATACAGCAAGTGCTCAAAAGTGGTGAAACGTGCTCACGCTTACGACAAAGAAGCCGCCCCACGTAGGAAATGAACGACCCTAGTTAAGCGAATGGGGCTTAGGAATTTTCAAGGGTTTAGCAAAAAGGTAAGATGTAAACCAACTCTTTTAATATTTTGCAGTTAACAGTTCACGGGTTTACGTAGTCGAATTTTTAAGGCCCCAGAACCTCTGCTTTCCTGAAAACGACGCCCGACGTCGCTATCTACTTCATCCTTTTTTACACCGACAGAAAGTCTGAGAAAAATTATCAATCCAAGATAACTGCATACGTAACACAAGCTTGTTAAAATACGTTCGACAGCACAGGCCGCCAAAATCTGATAGAAATCTATGCTGATTTCAATGTGAAAATACGTTCCCTTCCTTTCTTTTTTTAGCATAACCAGCCGAAAATGCATCTCTTGTGAAAAAGTCATTCACACGAACCAGGTCCTACACATAAATAAAATTTACGCTGTTCGACGTAACCCCAACTGACCTCGAAGTCGGGCAGTTTGTTTATTAGATTTTCCAACAACTGTGAATCACCTGTCTAGGCACCATGAGACCGCTTATGAGGAAAATGGCGACAGGGTACCTACGAGACTTCGAAGGCCAACGGATTCACGCGTTTTCTAAAACAACGCGATCGAAAAACAGCGCTAAAGAGTCTTCTTTTAGGGCGAACTGAACACTCACCAATCAAAATGCAGCATCCTTCATGAACAGGAGCATGCATCTGCAAACTATGAGATAGCTTGGTATATAGCCTCACCCGCCTCAGAGAGCAAGTCGAATACGACCGCATCTTCCGCTTATTTGTTGTCTTATCTGAGTGCCAGAAGATTGGCAGGGAATTTAGCGTAAAAATATTTTTACTACCGGGGTGGGGAGGGAGGGGTGTTCGTACTCCCGTGCCTTACCAAACAACTTTCCGTAAGAAGCTTCAACAGAACTTTGCACAGCAAGTTTCGTGTAGATATATAGGCAAACCGAAGGGCTTGCAACCTTAATACGGGCCAATTAAAAATAAGAGTACGAAAGTTTTTTTCCAAAATGCTCGAAGTGTTTCAGTTGTATATCCAAGTGCTCATAACAAGAACTGGTTTAAGAAGGACAAGGCGTGGAATGGAAGTCTATGGCTTAGTGACAGCTGTCAGTCAGCTCTATCCCACATAAAACCGGAAGACTTGAAAGTTAAGTCAGGGTCCAGTTGGTCACTCATTTAAATGTTTGATCAGTTGAGCAGAAAGCTCAGATTACGTCCACTGCTATATGGAACAATTTGAGGCAAATGTGAGTGACGGTCACAGAGCTGGCTAGAGTTAAGGATGAACTACACGCATTCTTTTCTGTTCTAAGTCTCCAGCCCAGATCCCAGTTAACGGGATGCACAACGAGAAGTGCAGAGGATGTTTCTGGCTTATTTTCAATCGTCAGTTAGTCACTCCCCAACCCCAGACTGAGAAAACCTAGGACTTTGACCCACCCGAGAGGGCTCTGAACAACAACTCCGGGAAAAGGCAGAACTTTTTTTGCTTGTACCCGGTACGGCTGCGATCCTGCCAGATCTAACCGTCCTCGATGATGTGGACTGTACCTCCTACGCGCGACGATCCGTGGTCAGCGACAGAGACTGAATATAAAAGGTCCAAGAAATACTTTAATATCTTGGCGAACTGTATCGAGCTGGGTCTTGAGCTGCCCGGCGCCACCAAGTGGATAATGGTGCAGGATATAGGTAGACGACAAAGAGCGTGCGCAAACCAGACCAGGCGTCTTTCTTGTAAGGCATGGGCTATCCTTCCGATGTTTTTAGTGAATGGGACTGCCTCATTTGAGAAGACTTCGGTGTACTCCACGCGAACTGAACTGAAAAAGTACTCCACGCGAAGGATGGTCCTCAAGCAGTGGTGGTCAAATAACTCCAATTTTTGCTTATCTTCCAAGCACAACCCAGCATTCCCAAGAGAGGAGTGACCGGAAGGATGTACGGTAAACGTGAAGCATCGTGTCGGGACCCTAGACACCAAGGCTTGAGAAAACGCAGCGAGCAGCATCAATTCGGGAGATAATGTCATCGTTATACTGCAGCAGCCTCGCCCAGAGGAACTTGAAAAGGCCTACTTCTTCAATCACCTAGTGGAGCCAGGGCGCTAGTGTCCACATACGAATTGTAGATTTTGGAGCGGGAATAAGTCCTCTTTGGGTGCCTTGTAATTTCACAGCCTTTGTATGACCTGGAGGACTTCTTCCTCAGAGAGAAGGAGGCAGCTTCGAGAGAGAGAGAGAGGCAGCTTCGAGAGAGAGAGAGAGAGAGAGAGAGAGAGAGAGAGAGAGAGAGAGAGAGAGAGAGAGAGAGAGAGAGAGAGAGAGAGAGAGAGAGAGAGAGAGAGAGAGAGAGAGAGAGAGAGAGAGAGAGAGAGAGAGAGAGAGAGAGAGAGAGAGAGAGAGAGAGAGAGAGAGAGAGAGAGAGAGAGAGAGAGAGAGAGAGAGAGAGAGAGAGAGAGAAACATCGTTGCAGCCCGAAAAGGCACAATGTTCAGATTACAGCCCACAATCATGTGAGCTTAGCGAACACTATTCTCAGGCGACTGGAAGACAAATACTGACAGCATAGGATCGAAGGTCGAAAGTTCGGCGTAGGCTCATATACTTTTTGGCAGAGCGACGATTACATACCATCATCGAAGCAACCTAAACAGAAGCCAAGCAGGGATAGTGTAACTCAAAGCTCCTGGCTTCCTGATCAACTGGGTAAACGAACACCAGGCGTTAATTCTTCCTCCCTTTAACAAAAACTAATCTAGTTGTAGAACCATAACAAGACAGAGAAAGAGATTGTAAGGTCTATTTAAAGTGGTCGCCGGGGGTGGGGGAGCAGGAGGGAAGAAGCTTCAGACGGGTCCACGGTTCTGTCCAATGTTGGATAGACTGGTGGTATGCGGCCACATAGGAGCGGTAGGGTGCTGAAGGGATCGGGGAGGCAGCTGGCAGAGTGCATTGACCTAAAGCAAAAAAATAAAAATGGACATGTTGATAGAAGAGAAGAGGCATCCTCCCTGCGAAGAAGGACTGATTTTACTGAGGACTCTAAACATATTAGACACAAACGTCATATAAGTCAGCAAACAGAAACACCTGCGAAGCGGGCTATTGGTTCAAGTTCGCAGCCACGGAAAAAACCACCAACGCGGGAAACAATACAAGTCGCGAACTTGGCCGTATTTTTCCCCGGTATTAAGTTAAAACGGACATGGAGAGCAGAATTTACTGGGACCAATAAAGTTTGTCAAGACTCATCAACTGCAACCCGTCTCTGCACAACATAGGTAACGAGTAGAAGCACGCAATATTTGAATTTTCACAGAAAATAAACACATAACAACAAGAGCGTTGCTCACTGCATGGAGAAAAATCGGCGAAAATGGTACCTTAAAACTAAAATATAGGAAAGAAAACAAGGGGGAATACTAAAACATAACAAGGTTATGAGTAAAGCTAAGGCTTGAAGATTACTAAGGCATCTAGCTGTTTGCATAGGTCGGGTTTCTCTCGTCTTACATAGGCTGCTTCCAAGAAGAGCAAGGTCCAAGTTGTCCGTGCCTTAAATTTACTCATCACCCTGTTGTATTTTAACATTCCCACCCGTTTTCCTTACTGCATTGGGACTTAAGATACCATTTTCATTGATTTTTCTCTATGCAATGCAAAATACCCTTGTCGTTATGCATTGATTTATGTGCAAATTCAAACTACTGTGTTCTTCTATTCGTTATCTATGTTATGCAGAGGTGGGTTGCATTTGATGAGGCGTCACGAAATTCATTGGTTCCAATAAATTCTGCAGTTTACTCCTGTTCTAAAGCCGCGAATGGATTGAAATCTGGGCCTCCGATGAGAATTCGGGCAATCGATGTATCGATCTGGCGCTGGCACACACAGCCCTGCGCAGTCACCTCCAAACTTGCGCAATTGATTGGCGTATATCTCCCATAAGTGTTGCTTGTTCTGTTGTTGATACTATTTCTGACGGTAGACTCTTACACAAATAATAAACCAATGTTCCGGTGCTCGAATAGTCTTCGGCTTCTTTACCCATACAAACACTTGGAACTCAAGATTCGCATCCACTCGTGACAATATTCTATGCCGCGCTTGTTACTGGAACAACAGGAACAAAATGGCTCTCTCTCTCTCTCTCTCGAACGAAAAATGTGATAGCTGATGCTGTCAGAGTCAGCAACAGCTGGAAAGAAATCAAAATGCGAAAAGGTGGAAGCACATCAAACGCAACCTACTCAGTGCGTATCCCTGCTCGAAAACAATTGCAAAACTTCAAAAAGCCAAAATGTTGAGGTGAGAGAAGAGGAGAGATAAGTGACATGGATCTCGGGCAAACTTTAGATGATACCTCTTGCGGTTGCAGTCCAGGATAAAAAATAGCAAAGATTTCCAGTAGGAAAAGTACATGCAGGCGGCAAGCCTAAACGTTCAAAAAAGGATTGTTGGAAAACGGAACTATGCCACCGATCTCTGCATTTCGCGTACAGGTGTTCACCATAATCTCAAGTAATTTAATCCGGACGGTGTGAGCGTATTGGTTTCTAAGATCCACGAACAATCAAGCTCCTTGTATGACAGATTCATGTTATTCTGTTTTTCATCATCTGAAGTAATGGGAAGCTTCAAGAACTGTGAATCGGGCCGGTCGCATTAATTTAAATGGCAAACACTTGAATATATGCTAATATCCAGTCTCTGCCCTCCTCACATCCTTAAGTCATATCCCTCCTTTCGGTTAGAAAAGGCGATTGTCTTGTTTTTCACGCACGTCCAGACACGTCAGTCGTCTTTTACCAGGGCATGCCTTATAAGTAACCGGCTATCGTCCCAAGGAACAACCATAGCATCTCGCATTGTTTGGTTTCTTCCTCATACCGACCGTGTCAACTTTAAACGCGATGGATGTCCACTTGTAAGGCAAACTAAAAGGGCCAGATCCTCCAAGATGTCATTTGATAAGTAACTTTCATTTCCTGGATTTCTTAAGTTCTTACAATTATTTCGACAATACTTCTCACTAACTAAGTCTACAGACTGTTCAGCAAATGCATGTTTTCGACAACTCCTCAGCAGGACCCTGGGTAGGAAGTACAAAAGAAGATGAGGGCAAATTCGACTCACATACGTCTGGTCTCTGAGTTTTGCAGAGAATTCAATTAACACTATACCGCACAAGAGTTTATAGTCCTACCTTGAACGACATCCCCTACCCGACACAGGTGGTGGAAAGCAGGTAAACAGGTGAAATAATCGAGGCTCTCAGGGTCCAACGTAGAAACCCGATAAGAAAAACAATAAAGAAAAAATAAAACATCGAAGAGTTCCGCAGCAAGTTTCTGCGGAGGGAGGCAGAATACAGCTGAACGGTACGGTATCATGGGAGACGAAAGACACTTCAATTTTTTTGTCGATCACAGGGCAACTTACATCGGAGCGAAGTCTACAGAGATTAATTGTTGAATAAGGTGGCTTCTATCATTAACAGATGCGAAGCTCGGAATGCAACGAAGATACAATGCCCGTAAAGGCACAGTTATGCAAAAGCACCTAATCGAATAAACGTAGCTGAATTGAGAGCAGTTTTAAAAACGTCAGACAGAAGGCCGAATTCGAAAGCCATATGTAATTTTTTCTAGCAAATAATTAGTAAAATAAACTTGATCAAAAGAAACAGGTACAGGAGTATTTAAGCAGTAGGAATTCGCGCCAAATGGGAAGGAGCACAAGGCAGCAGAAAATCACTCAAGTCAATTGTGCCAGCCACCAGACCCCTCGAGGTACGACGAGTCACAGGCGCGACAAAAAAACCCGATGTGTCGTACGGTCGAAAAAAAAGGCGGAGTTCATATGGCATCGAGGGAAAAACTGGCCTCGAACGCATGCATGCAAAAGTATGATCAACATAGAGAAAAAGGAGGCGCCTAGACGATTACAGATCAGTGATAATGGAAAAAAATCAGACACGATATCGCAACTCACGACAGGTACACATGCATTGGTGCGAAAAGCAGCAGCCAACGAGAAGAGAGAGAGAGACACACACAACACAGACGGTACCTCTGAGCCACCATTTCGCTTGGGTGCGCAAAAAAATGGACCACCAAAGCAAAAAATAGCAGAACGCGTGGACATGCTGTTTGGGTGTAGACTGGAGTAGCATTGAGGGTGAAGTTGCACAAGAAAAAACAAAAATACCTCTGGGTAGCATATGGAGACCAGAAAACCGCTAGCCACAAGCTGAGCTCGAAGTCCCCATAGTCATTCCGTTGCGGTAGATCATTCACATTTTACTGACCTGCACTATAATTCCTACAGACACTGAACCTCAACTCACTGAATCACGGAATAGGTAATATCTACCCTGCTAAGTGGCGGGGTTCAGGAGCTCCAACCGCTTCTAAACTAGAGTTTAGTTTCCTTTAAGGCCGCCGCGAACCGCCTTAGGAAATACTGCTTCGGCAGTCGGATTTCTGTACTATAATTGTTGGATTCCGTATGTTTCACTTATTGAAAATTAAATTCGACCAATTATCCTGTAGAAGGACATTGCCGACAAAGACAAGGAGACTGGAATGGCCGTTTATGGCTTATTAGCCGTCATCAGCCAGCCATACCAAACCTCAGGTGGTGCACCACCCATGGCTGGAACCCGCGCCCTGTTGATTAGAAGTCTAACACTCAAACCATCGAGCCACAGGCTCGTTGGCTTGCCAGAAATGGTCATTCCAGTCTGCCTTTTCTTTATCGTTAATATCCTGCTTAGACAACTATCCACTTTGCGGTTGTTGGCGATACTCGAGAGTGAGCCCCAAGTTAGTACGGGACGAGTGAGTTCCGGTACCCACCGGCGAGCCCCCATCCACCAATGGTAATTGTGCTGTCTCTAATCCATAATTTATTCTGTCGGGTACGTGAATATGGAGCTTTCATCATTAAACCGGGGAGGGGGAGCTTGTGCGCACTTCCAGGGGTGGTAAGGGTTAGTACTGGGTTTAGATGGATGACGGTTACGCTTAGTACAAGGGGGTGTATGCACTGCCCTGGAAATTAACGAACGGCCACCTGTATTACTTGGGAGGGGTCGAAGTTGGCCATATTCACGTGCCCGACCGCTTATTCTACCGCTATATATCCCTCCGCTATGTATCATCTGTGTGCCGGTGTTGATCTCCGTTTTGGTTGCTGCTGCACCAAACACCGGCAGCTGGCTGGGTGCATGAACTTGATGGCAGAATTTGTCCATGCCCCCTCCCCCCTGCCATTGATCTTCTTTACAGTAATCCAGCTGGCCGGGCTTCACAACCTGCTTACATTGGCAGGCCTTTGCGCACGAACCGGAGGACTGGCTGAGTGCATTCTCGTGCGAAAGGCCTGTAGGGACGTGCTGCGCAGCTGTCGCGTGCCCTTAAATAGAATCTATGAGGAAATGTAAATAGAGCCACAGGAAAGCCCTATGGGCATCAAGAAAGCGTAAATGACTACGGTATATTTACTATCTCATTAAATTTCTGTACCACAATTCTGAAATTTGTTTTAGATTCGAAGTAGTATCTCTCTTTAGGTCGAGCCAGGATTTCGGCTTTTGAACGAGCTTCTTTCCGACCGCATGCAAAAACTACACTGTAAAAATTAATATATAGGTAGTATGACTTTTATCATTGAATTTCCATGCCCTTATAGATTCAAATATATTTCACAGAAAAAATGCACAAAAATATTCTTTCGTGTGCTCATTTGGTATGAAATTACATCTTTAACAAATTGCGTACTTGAAGAAAGGGCATCTTCCAGTTTTGAGAAAATTCGAATTGCCGAAGAATGTTGAACCCGGCATGACACTACACGTGCATTCAGGGGTTCGAAACTATATGCGGCATAAATTAAGTCGAAGGAAAATGACGCATTTCTCTAAGCTTTGAGTAAGAGGCCACATGGTGCTCATAAAATGTTACATTGGATCTGGATAATATAGTATGGTTTAAAAGCAGGATTAATAATAAGTGAACAGATGGCATGCTTTAGGAATAGACCGTTCATGGTCTTAAAACATCTCATACTTCTAATTTTTTAAGACTGAATAGACATTTCATGGTTATAGCTAATCTTTTTAAAACCGAAAGCTACACTTCCATCAAGTATAAAATTTGAAGAAGACGTAATTTCCTACCAAACGAGTGCAAGAAGGCACATTTTCGTGCGTGGTTTCTATAAAATATATTTGAATTTATAAGAGTATCGTAAATCAATGTGAAAATCATACAAGTAATTTTTTTACGGAGCGGTTTTTGTAGTCGGTCGAAGATAAAGTCGTTCAAAAGTCGACATTCTGACGTGACTGAAATATCTCGAGATCATGCTGCGCGATAATAAATATTACCATCCTACTTAAGTATTTTTTTCGAAATGAAAACAATTTGTGAAATAGCAAATCTACTGTAAATTAACAGCAGTAGCCCCGTAAGAAGCCTAGAAGTTCCGTTCCTTATGAGAAGGTGGTGAATGTAATCGCTCAGCTCGCACAGAACTGCACGTAATCATGGTGTCTCGTAAAGGAAGATTAACAAATGATGTCTGAGTGTACCAAGGAAACGCCGTGCAGAAGAGAGTAGATCTAAACTACGTGCCAGCGAAAATGGCGGACGATAAGTCGACAAAGACAAACTCAGTGAAAGCGAAAAAACCCTAGGCGAAAGAGCTTATCCGGAATTGGTAAGGATGCCTTGTATGGCCGCCTAAATAGGATACGGGACTATGAACGTCCCGTTCACTTAAAGTAGGTGGCCTGCCGATAAATTTCCGGAAGAGTAAATATAACCGTCTCAACATAAAATTAAAGTTTCACCTTAATTTCAACGATGATATCCATGTAAGCATTTAAGAAATCGAGTTTGGAGAACGTAAGCTTTCGATTATTCATCATAAGGCCTTTACAATAATAAAAGGGAGAGTAGAGTAACAAAAAATTAAACATTCAATAAGTAGTAAGTATGGGGGGACAGGGTTGAGGGCGTTCAGAGGTCAGGAGTTATTGTCTAGCCCTATAGAGGTGAGGGGCGGGGAAGGTGTATGACAAGTTATCTACGATACTGCTTCGTCATTGTGACGCTACGTGGCAGACAGTGAGAACGCAGATGCTGACATTGTTTTCGGCCAATGGAGTACAAAGTCTGGTTGGTCAACCGTACGGCCACTGCCTCTGCCGTTGCAAATATCCGCTGACGCAGGAACTTGGGGTGTTGAGTCGGCACTTTATAGATTACTCGGAATGCTTGGTTGACGTCCACCCGGTGACCGCTGTCAACCAAATGAGCCACCATTGTGCTTGAGATGGACTTTACCGTGCCTTGATTTAGTCAAGAAGGATGGTGCTCTCGCATCCTTTTGGATAGGCACCTAGTTGTTCGACCAATATATCCTGCTTCACAGGAGCAAGTGAAGGCGTAAATGCACATTGAAGAGGTCTGAAAAGGCAGTCTATCCTTGCTTTCAAGGCGAAGAAGTGGATTGCTTGAGAACACTAGCCATAACTTAGCGGCTGGGTACGTGCGCGCGATAGCAGTGTTTAAACGACGACGTAGAAGTTCGCTCGGCGGATCCCCTCGAAAAGGCAATGCAATAAATAAGTTCTTCTTCTCAGCCGTCCGATTTTGGGGGATGTTCCTTACATCAGCCTCCTGATGTAACCTATATACTGGGCCTAGCTCTACCCTAAATCTAAACAATACAGTTAACACGATAACAATGTTAACCCTTAGCCCAATCATGACCCTAACCCCAACTCCGACCTTAACATCAAACTCAAACATAACCCTACACGTAACTCTAAGCCTCACCTTAATCCTAAGCCTAATTTCCATGGAATTGGGGGCAAGATCATATGTATTATGGGCAGTCATTATTCCCATGCCATGTTTAGACGGTCAGACAAGGCATTCTAACACCGGAATCAAACACAACACAACCTGTAGTACGAGGGAGTTCCATTCCCTTGTCTTGCCAAAATTTCAGCCCCAGGAGGTATTTTTGTATTAACCTCGAATCACACCGCGAGATGGAGACACCTAGGACAGCGCAAAGCACCCAAACACATCCCCAGCGCCATCATCGAGTTTCATTGACTAAAAGGCAGATATAAAATTCATCGGTAGACCGGTCACGACCTCGGTTGGCCACCAGAGGAACTGCACTTAGTCATTTTTGACCGATATTTCTTCCCACTAACAAGAAAGACGAGGAGGAAGTTCTTAGTCGAGGCTCCAGACTGAGTGTTTAAGTAGCGCTGGCTGAAAAGCCACACACCGGCAAAAGACCGCGTAATTAATAGAAGAAAACGACTCTGGACGCCAGGAAAAGCGCGTAAATGAGACAAAAAAACATCAACAGGGTGTGCCTCTCTCTCCCCCTGTTCAGCAGGGACAACGTTAACTTAGCCGGGAAAGGTAAATTTTAAGTTATCATCCTGAACAGGAATGACGCACCGGCATCTGGTCCAGAATCAGACCTGAAGGAGCCTGCTGCTGCTGCTGCATGGCCGCTGCGACTGCAAAGGCCGCCGTCATGTTGGCGGCTGCAGTGTTCTGCGCCGCGGCCGCGACAGCCGCTGCGGCCGCCGCCGAGGCTGAATTGAGACCGAGTCGATGCTGTTGTAGCGGGGGCCCCCGACCACTGACTACGGACATCAGAGGCGGGATCCGCGGAGGCGGTGGCAGCTGTTGTGGCGGGCCCAAGCCATGATGCGTGGGCGGTGGTATATTGGGCTGAAAGGGGGCTGCTGCCGAGGGTCCAGCGGCGGACCCGCCGGCGCCGCCACCAGGCGGTATGAGAAAGGCACCTCCCTGCTGGTTGTAGATGGTAGCGGGATGCGGCGCTAGTGGGGTGGCTGGGAGCAGGCCAGAAGTGGCAGCCGGGAACTGCAGGGACGGAGCGGTTCCCGCTTGCGGACCCTGACTCGCTGTGGATAGCGGAGGCGGCGGCGGCATGGAGACCCCGACAAGGCCCACTTGTCCACCACAGGCGCTCGAGGTAGCTGGGAGGCTGGCGGTGGCTGAAGGTGCTGCAGCTGATGTAGCCGCTGTAGACTTGGGCAGATGTCGGTGGTTAAAGTGAGCCTGTAAGTCACGCTCGCTGAGGTAGGTTCGACGACAAGCGTTGCCCTCGAAGCACATAAAAATACTGCCAAGCGGATACTGATCCAGTGTTTGATATTGTTTCTTACACCTAAAAGAAGATAGGCGGAAAGGCTGGAGATCGCACAGGGGGGTTCAATGCAAGATAAATGCAACAGTCAACGCACAACCAATGACAGTTCATGGTTGATCCCGACGATGTCCAGCTTGTGCCCCACATCTGAATGGGCGCAGGTACGGTTACTTGCACAACATCTGCTGCACTCAATCCTCCCCACTCACCTGGGCCCGATGGCAAGTTAGAGTCAGGATGGCTGAGAACGGGTTCGGCTGCAGTGACTGACAAAGCTAAAGGGCTCATTAACGCATCCCACGTACGACCTGATTTCTCTAAGGGCGGATGGGAGTGCCTTAAGGCTACATTAAGAGGCGGCCATTGCAGCACAGGCCTTTAGAAGGACAAAGTCATCCCGTCCATTGGAAGCCCTTCAAGCCATGACAATGTCACGGTGGCATTTACGAACACAAACCAAGGCCAGTAATGGGCGAGCTTCTGAAGCAGTGCACAATATCTGTATAGTATCTGACTTCTGGGCGTGAAGGTCCATCTTGTGACTGCCTTAAATGCCATAAAACGGACGATTGTTTTTAGAGGCTTGGGTACAGAAGAAATGAGCATCCCGAAAGGTGAGAGTGGGTAAGGGGCCGAGCATGGATGCGTGTGAGTATCCACATAGTTAACTAAAAGTCAATTCGATTTTAAAAAGGGAACTAATACATAGAAATATAAGAGAAATAATGCGCACTAAGAACCTATTGAACCTATGAGCACATTTAAATGTAAGCTATCGAGTTCGTTGCACCGACTGCCCCTAAAACTATGCAGGTGAAAGGGATCTAACAGTAGTTACGTGACGGTGACAGAAAAGGCAGTTCTCTACGGGGAGGCCCCACATCTCAGGTGCCCAATCACTGTCCGAAACCCGATCACACGTGCAGTTCTGGTTAACAAACCGTTCTTCCGTCCAACAGGACGAGGAGCCTTATTACTGAACTGAACGGTTGCCGCGCGGTTTGAATTTTCGAGCAACAAGAAGACCGAATTTAATCGAGTCTTTGCACTGAAACAATCAGTCCACAGACATTAATTGGTTCAAATTATTGAATCAATTAATTGAATCTTCCGCTCAGTTGCCTTCGATACCCTCACAGTTTGACCAGGAGAGTTCTCCAAATCGAGCACTGTCGGAAATCTTGGCCTACATAACCTACCAGTCCAATCCATTCTCTGACGGCTCTCCAGGGTTTCTGAGGACTTTTGTTCGACTAGGACAGTTCTCCAAATAGAGCAACCTGCCGGAAATCTTGGCTTGGCCTACACAACCTACCAGTCCAATCCAGGTTCTAACTGCTCGTCAGGCTTTCCTGAGGAGTATCTACAAAACAGGCTGAGTCGTTCATTATCCATATTCTGTCTAATTGATTGTGCAATTTATATCGAGTAACTCGTTATAACAAATATTTTTAACAACTTCCACTAGCAGAAGTAGTTAAGAACGTTCGGGGATTTCATTAATTTGCAAAAAAAGGCGGAGTAGATAATTTATATACTGCTTGTGTAAAAGCGCTGATAGTGTAAACCTACATCTAGCCACCCGTTACTTCTAAGTCACCAAACAAGAATTGAAAAGTCATTCCGCAAGCCGGGATTGAACCCGCGACCACCAACGCGATGGCGACGCTCGCTAACCACTCGACCACCTCATCACGGCGACGAGCGCTCTCTCAAATTAATATGCACGCTATTGACAACACTGCCATTTGTGGAGGCTGTCAAAAACTGTCCATGAAGCTAAACCAGCTCGAGGATGAGATAAGACAAATAAAATCTGCGCTAAAAGGCACCTCTAAAGCAGTAGATGCCACTCAGGAGTCCACTGAACGACTTACCAGAAGCAAAACCATTGATACTCGATCAAAGGGTATCCCAACAACAACTTCGACAGCTGCTACGGCTACCGAACAACAAGTACCAACGGCGCAGGACAAAAATAGTCCGCCTAAAACAAAAAAAGCCGTCCAAAACGCAAAACTGACACCAAGAATGAAAAAGCCAATGGACAAACCGACTTCGAAAGATTCCCTCAAAAAAGGCTCGAACACGGGGCTTTGACCATTGCCTTATCCTCCACAGGAAACTACTGAGATTCTCACACCAAGCACAAGCAGTGGAATCGATTCCCCAACCGAAACTACCACCTGCGATTCAAAAATCGTCGAACCCGTGGAATTAGCCGAAACCCAAATAAAAACCAGATCAAAGCCAACACATAGCCAATCAGCATACCCTCCATCATCACCAGTGCGCAACGTGAAACCTTCCCACCAGATAGTGGAAGACAGCGTCGTAGTTACAAAAAATGCCACGGACAGAAAAAAAGTTTCATAATACAGGGACTACCTGAATCAACAGCTGCGACTCCAGTAGACCGATATTCTGAAGACATGAACCGCTTTCGTGAACTCCTGAACAATATGCTGGAACCTAATACGTCGATTGAACTGGAAAAAGCCTTCCGCCTTGGAAAACGGCCCGAAAGCCAATCTGAATCAACACGTCCTAGGCCTCTAAAAGTTATCTTGACCAGTAGCCAGGAAGCCAGTCTCATTCTGTCGAGGTGCTTTAAGTTAAAAAACTCAAACCCTGGAGTTTTTTTCAACAGGACTTCTCACCTGCGGAGCGGAACAAACGCCATCAACTTGTCATCGAACTAAGACGGCGGCCCAGTGAGGGGGAAACAAATTTGGTTATTTACAACAACCAAGTGATCCATCGTCCATTGTTCTCCCCTGGAGAGGCCCGTTCCGGATTACCACGCAGTTGGCCCAGTAATCAGGGGCTCGCGCCCGACTGTTAGCACTTTCCGAGCAAAACCGAAAACTAACATTTCTGTACACCAATGCACAGAGTATATTATCGAAGCTCGACGAGCTTAGGATTCATGTCTGCGATCTATCTCCAGATATAATTTCCGTAACAGAAACTTGGTTGTCCCAACAAGTGGACGACCGAGAGGCAACTATGGCTGGCTACCAACTTTTTAGAAAAGACAGGAAAGAGCGTCAAGGAGGTGGCGTACTCACATACGTGAAAAAGCGAACTTACAGTTTTAGACAAAACTTATAAACTCGCGTCTACTTCCGAGGCGATATGGCTATCCATAAAAGTGCCAGGTACATCAAGTCTAGATGTCCTGACAGTCTACCGCCCACCGAGAAGAGACCCCGTAGCCGATGCTTACCTGCTAGAGGAGCTTGAAAAAGATTGCTACACGGTTGGATATCCTGATCATGGGTGACTTCAATGCGCCTCACATCGACTGGAGCTCGACCTGCGCACATAGTTCTGATCTAGCCTTTGACGGTTGTTTTCTGAGCACGACGCTAAAGCTACGTCTCACACAGCACGTCACTTTTCCAACCAGGGTGTGCGAAGGACAACAGGCCAATTGCCTGGACCTAGTTCTCACGAAAGTCGCACGACAGCATCGACGAAGTTTCATGTCTACCACCGCTAGGCAAAAGTGACCACGTGGTACTGCGATGGGAGTACTCACTATTTTCTATACCAGCAAGACCCACAACAATCAGAAGGAATATATGGCAAGGCGATTTCGGTGGAATGAGGGCCGAACTCATGCGCACTCAGTGGGAACCTTTATTCTTTGGAAACATAACCGAGGACTGGGAAACGTTCCGGGACATACTGCACAGGCTCATCGAAAAATCACTGTCCGAGTTTTGAGAAAAAGGTTAACCAACAGACCGCGATGGTTTACGCAGGCCTTAAAAATCGAAGTTAACAAAAAGCGGAGATTGTGGAAAAAATCGCTTACGGACGGAACTCCTGCATCTCTAAATGCGTACAAAATGCAGAGAAATCGGGTCAAGGGCCTTATTTTTAGAACAAGACAGGCTTTCGAAGTGGACCTGCTGAACCGGGCCACCGTGAACCCGAAACTGTTTTTACGGTTACCTCAGGCAGAATACACGGAACAAGGATCCGATACCCCTGCTGAGGACCGCCGAGGGCATAGACCTTACTGAAGACGGTGCGAAGGCTGATCATCTTTCGGAATTTTTCCAGTCAGTTTTCACAAAGGAAACGAGATACGATCACCCTACCGATGGCTTCGAAGTGGATACAAATAGTCGAGACTGTTAATTTCACCGAGACTACTGTCCTCAAGGAACTTTTTGGGGTTAAAGGAATCTAAGTCTCCGGGTCCCGATGAAGTACCCTGCCAAGCTGTTGAAAGAGCTCGCGAGAGAGTTGGCAAAACCACTCTCTACGCTTTTCCAAACATCCTTCCAGACCGGAAGTCTACCAGCCGACTGGAAATCCGCATGGATTACGCCGCTTTATAAGGGTGGAAGCCGGGTCTCTGCAAACAATTATCGACCAGTCAGTCTAACTTCAGTTTGCTGCAAAATCATGGAAAAAATAATTAAGCAACAACTTATGCAGTTCTTCGAACATAACAATCTGCTATCCGAAGCCCAGCACGGTTTCCGTAGAGGTAGATCCTGCGTCACAAATTTGCTCTACTGTTTAGAACGTTGGACTGAAGCGGTCGATAGTGGAAATACGGTGCACGCAGTCTATATAGACTTCAAAAAGGCTTTTGATAGCGTGCCGCACCACCACCTTCTTTATAAACTCAACCGCATAGGCGTAAGAGGTAGACTTCTGACATGGATAGAAAACTTCTTAACTGGCCGCTCACAAACTGTCCATATCAGCGACAAACAGTCGACTAAAGTTGAGGTTGAGAGTGGTGTTCCCCTAAGGCTCTGTTCTCGGCCCTATTTTGTTCATTGTCTACATCAACGATTGTGCCAACGAACTGGACTGCGATATTGCCATGTTTGCCGATGATCTCAAACTTTGGCGCGTCATTCAAACTGCGGCTGATGAAGAGAACTTGCAGGCAAACTTAAATCGACTCCAGAAATGGTCAAATGACTGGCTCTTGCCGTTTAACGAGAGCAAGTGCAACATCATACGAGTCGGGAAAAGAAATCCTTCGGAACCGTACGGTTTACAGTCTGAATGGCATTCCATTGAAAGAAGTGGATGTCCAAAAAGGACCTTTGGAGTCTGGATCACGCCCCTCGCTTAAACCCTCCCTACATTGCGCAAAGGTAGCGAAGTCAGCCATGTCGATTCTGTACCTCGTTAAACGAGCTTTTGCAGCCTTCACTACCGACTGCTTCGCTAAAGTCTTCGGAACATTCGTGCGGCCACAGTTGGAGTCCGCTATCCAAGCTTGGAGACCCTGGGCGGCGAAGGACATCAACATCCTCGAAAAAGGTCCAAAGGCGAGCAACCAAACTTGTCCTTGGACATGGCTCACAGCCTTATGAAACACGGCTGTCGAGTCTCAATCTCTTTCCCTTGCACTATAGACAGCTTCGGGGGACCTGATACTAACATTCCGCATACTACGCGTCCAGGACTGTTGTCTCGTCCCAGGGATTTCTTCGAGTTAGCAAAAACAACGAACTTGAGAGGTCATCCTCTCAAATTACGTGTGACTGGAGCAAGGCTAGACACTCGGAAGTACTTCTTCTCCAAAAGAGAAGTCGAAGCTTGGAATAGTCTTCCTCTGGATGTTGTTATGTCGGACTCCTTGGAGGTTTTTAAGCGAAAGTTAGATCGATATAATGGTGCGAGCTACAACACTAACTGAAAGCTGCAAGTGTGACGTCATAAAATAAGGCATTTATGATACTACTAGCTATATTTGATTAACATTTCTTTATGTTTGTTATTTTCGTTCGAGGGCTTGCATTCTCCCATTATTCCCATGCTGGGGTCCTCGAGGTCTTCGCTGCTTAACTTATTTGCACACCTTGGTGACACCGTGAGTATTCGCATCAGCTGGACCTGGCGACCGTCGTCCATGAGGTGTATGAACGTTATCCCTTGGTTCGAACCGCAATGGACCGAGGATGATCTGGACATATATTTCCGCCTTTGAAATCCCTCAACGGACTCTGCAATCAGCAAGGGAGAATCTGGCTGATTCATGTGACCTCCGAAATGCCCCCCGTTGGACCCCTCCCAAGGGCGACAGTTTTTTTCTCCTAAATATCACCGGGAGTTTTTTTCACTGTCTGCTCTTTTTCAACTATGTTCCACTATGTTGGCCTCGCCAACATATCGAGATACTATTTTTTTGATACCACAACTCGCATGTACAAATAGGGAATTCAAAGGTGACTCACCTACATCTCCCTCAAATATACTGATACTGATACTAATACCTTGAGGATTAGTAGCAACTTGTGGACTTTGGAACCGTCCTGGAACAACAGACGAGCTTCGTGAGTGTTCAAGTGTGAACCAGCCCTCAAACCACCTTGATGGGCCTGAAGAAAGCCTTTGGCAGTCAATCGCGATGGATTTAGGGAAATTATTCGTGAAAGTCGAGTACACGAACGGATGAAAAAAATGGTAAGAGGGTGAAGACGGAATTCACAGCCTTGGAATAGAAAAAGCCGAGGCTTCTGTTGAACGAAAATTAGGTTGAGAGGACAGGTGCGGTGAAATAAAACCTCGATAGTTCGACCGTCATGTTCGACTATGTCTACCATATGCTGTGTAGGTACGGTGACTCGCGCTGGATTATAGCGAGAGTAGAATTACGTTGAATTTTTCCTCGCTCTCTCCCTCACCCACTCACTCTCTGGTCCACTGCCCACCTGGACCCGGTTTCAAGATAGAGTCAAGAGGACCGGAGAGAGGAGAAGGCGCAGGCCCACGCACTGTGGTCCAACACCAAACAAGAATGCAAAGACACAAGAGAGGGGCGGCTCGGATCCCAACTGAGAGGAAGTGCCATAAAAGCCAAATTAAGGAGCCATTGCTGCCTGACTCAGTTCGCCAGTCGCCAATTGCGCACAAACACCTCAGTACTAGCAACAAGGATAAAAGTTTCAGCATTGATATTAGACGAAGTCAGCGTGTTTAAAATTCCAATAAGCTGACCGTCAGTTGTCTTTCAGGAGAATTCGCACGCAATGGATGTGGTAGCTATAAGGGGCAAGGTTGTCACGCCAACGCGCCACTGTTTAATACTACTAATACTACTACTACTACTACTACTACTACTACTACTACTACTACTACTACTACTACTACTACTACTACTACTACTACTACTACTACTACTCACCACCACCTTAAACGGAGGGCTGATGTGAAATGTAGCCAATGCTACGGAAGCCGCCATTTTCACGCGTGCTATGATTAAGTGACTAACGGATGGGTGTTCACCGGTCCTGTTGCTGGGGGCACCATGCAAAAGCGCTGCCACAAACTCTCCCCGCCCTCCTCGAAAGGGGGTTCAGGTGCTGATTGCAAATCTACCGGGTCCATGGGCTGTTGTCATGCGGAGGACGAAGTCTGTCCAGTCACACCTTGGCACGCGGCATGGGGACGCTACTGATAAAATTGAGAGCATTTGCATTCGAGAAGTCACAAAGTCAGTCGTGTGCTTGAGTTACATTCACAGTAGAATCTATCAGTGTTGCACTCACGATCGAACCGCTGTTACCCACTACAGGATGTGCCCTGCGACTTATCAGTAGCGAAATGTTCATCCCGCTACGTAGCGCCTTTGCTAATAGCGGTCAGGCGACCCACAAGCGAGCGTTCAACTTATTGTGTGAACGTTCAAGTCAGCCAGGCTCAACGAACCACTTGATGGACAAGCCTTTACCGAGAGGTCTAAAGCGCACGCAAATGTGCGCACGATGGCTTGGTGCGCAGGTGAGTTCATAGGTCAGAAATTCGGGGTGCGACAGTCATCATTGTCATTTGCTAAGACAACTAATGCATCCGACGAAACTGCGTGGCCCATATTTTCGTTAAGAGCGTTAACAGTGGCGTAGTCGTTTTTTTGGTGGGGCGGGGAGAGGGAATGGTGTGGAGGTCACACGTTCACACATGTCAGTTCGACTGTCGTAGTCCAACGATGTCCACCGTATGCTTCACAGAAGGGTGGTGCAGGGACGGTGACTTAAGCGCAAATTAGTTTAAGGTGATGGTAGACTTGCATTGCATCTACCGCCTTCTCTCTTCTCTTACCTGCCTGTGCCTGGTGTCAAGAAGACCGGAGGCAGGATCGGACGCAGATGAAGCATCTCCCACAGAGTGGGAGAGCGTGGTGCGGCATGAGCCTGTACCTACGCGTGCCCAAGTTGGGCACGCGCATCCCTGATGTTCGGCATTTGTTATGAGACCGCATCCCAGAATAATAATAAAAAGCCTACCGCACCCTGATTTGGCCCTCGTTCTGGTCCAACGCATCTGCCACACACAAACATCAGGTCACGCTTCGTGAGTTGCATGCATGTTCACCGTAGTGTTTGCGCTTTATGCCTTCTGAGTGCACACGGCTTCGCCATGACGACAACGAAAGGTGTCCAAAGGTCACACGCGTTAGTAACACCGGCTACACACGATGATTCCTACTCATGGCGGGGAGGCGGAAACAAGCGTAAAATCGGGCCCATTGGGTGGAAGGATGACGATCTCCGACAGTAGAAATGCCGAGCGGACAGGTTGTTCGTGAAGGGCGGGTCACCTTCCGATTAACTGTCGTCTAATTCTTTTTGAATCATGGTGATCGTGACACCGAAATTCCCACACATCGGAGAAGGCGAAGAGAAGAAGAAATTGACTGAACACAGGAAAGAGTAAAATTACGATGCGCACGGGGCTCAATCGAGTAGAGAGCGGGCGGATTTATTTACTTCTGCATTTTTGGACAAAAATGTGCTTATCCACCACCAGAGATTGACTAATGCACAGGGCGTACTTCGGCGTTTTAAAGCGCGCAAACACGACGACGACAGTTCGACCAACGATTTCGACGAGGTCCACCGTATGCTCCACACCAGGTGGTACAGGGACGGTGACTTGCGCGTGAATTAGTTTTAAGAGATAGTAGCCTTGCGCTGCAGATACCACACTCTCTCCTCCTCCCCTACCTAAGCCCGGTGTCAAGACAGAGTCAAGAAGACCGGAGGCGGGAGAGGACGCAGGTGGCTGGCGCGGCTGGGTCCCCTATGTCCTAGCCGCCCCTAGGCGTGCCACCACACCTCCATGTTCGGCATTTGTTATGGGAGCGCAACCCGAATAACGCCTGCTCTGCCTTGATGTGGCCCCCGTGTTGGTCCAACGCATCTACCACGTGGCCCGTTTAAGGGACACAAGCACAGACACACACGAACGTGTTTTAACAGGCCTGCGCCCAAGAAGAGAGCAGCTTGCCGCGACCGTCCCCTTGATGCGATTGTTTTGCTGCTAGATTATGCCGCATAGACATTTACGCGCAGGAGTGCCGATGAAGTGAGCAGCGTCCGGCAACTATGCCTGATATATCCGCATTGCTGTATAGATGTCGGCTTCGTGGTTCAGCAGCTCAATCGTGCCGGACGTGGCCCCGATTTTAAGCCTCGTCAACGTGCTGATGGAGAAGGCGACTCGATCTTGAGGCTACCAGGTACACGATAATGGCAGCACAGGTATAAGATAAAAATGAATATGGTGTGTAATGCAACCTTAAAATATACTACTGACGGCCTGTTGGCAGTTTAATGAATATTAAGGGGTTAGCCTCCAGGGGATGATGGATTTGGCCCAAATATTCATGTCAAAATTTCGGTCTGTGTCTAGAAACCTTAGTTCGAATGATTTACTCCAAGTTAGCGATTGCTCACTGAGGAAAGTAAAAAGCCGCAGTACACCAAAGATGCAATCATCATCAGCAGCAGCAGTAGTATTAGGTAACGAAAACAGGTAGCATAAAAACCCATAGAATTATTCGCTTGTTCTGTCCGGAGAAGAAAGTCGAAAAAGGAGCGAAAAAATAAATAAAGTGTATTGAACACCATGTTTTTTTTCTGCCACATCGACTACTTCAGCCTCCGTTGTCACTCCCTGAATGTCTAATTTATGGTACTTGCACAGTGACGGAAATGGAGTAATCGTTAGTCATGTTGAAGGAGTCTTCTCATTGGACTACGATGAAATCCAAAGGGGAGTTGGCTACTAAAACCAATGTTACGAAATTTTTCCACACGAAAGTTATTTTTATCGCATATTTGACGCCAACACCGAGCCCACGGAGAAAGAGACATGGAACCCCTGAAAGACTAGCTACTGTTTGTCTGTTGGGAGTTTAATGAATATTATGCGGTCATTTCCCAGTGGCTGCTAGAAGTCGGCGCAACTTTCAGTCTGCGACTTTAACCCTTCCAATAGACTTACTTCAAGTTAGCGAGTAATTTCTGAGGAAAGCAAAAAGCAGTAGAGGTTAAAGTGGAGTAGCTACCCGAAAGCACGCAAGGAAACCTGGGTGGGGGCAACTGATAAGCCGGACCCCTCGCAGCTGTGTTACAAAGCGGCAGAATACTGGTGAAACACGTGTCTGGGCTTTTAGCTAGCACATGTGCTGTCAATATGGTTCCCTCGGCAACCTCTAAACAACTAGTGTAGTTCGAAAACCGTCCGGGTGTCAAACCATGCCCATTTCGGAAGCACGGTTTACACTCGAAGGAACCGACCCTTCAACCCGCAAATACAGCTGACTGTGATTGTTGTGGGTGAAAAGTGCAGCTGAAATAGTACAACATAACCACCGATGTGGTCAAACCCTCTTTTGTCGAAGTGCGTTCGCTCTTCTTGACAGTCTCAAATGTCTACGTGTATCATCAAGCACGAACCTACTGTTGGACTTGTCCCCCATATTATACATCCACCTGGGCTTCGAGTATCCACCCGACAACAAGAAAAAAAATAAAAGTTCCACAGTGGATGCGCATTTGAGGCTTGGAACGGACCCATCGGACTTTGCGCAGCATCGATCTCATCTTTTTTCCTACCTCGAAAAAAAAACTAAGCTAAGACGACCGGAGATGGATATTGGCTGTAGTTGGTTAAGCCATCACCTTGTTTCGAGTCAGTCAAGAGCGTGATGGTCGCTCAACAGACACGACTCAGACATCAGTCTGAATTTTGTCAGACAACAGGATCTTTTGTCTTCTTGTAGATTTTAAGCAACCGTGCCAACCATTTTGAGGGAACGAGACACAAACGGATGTCTGCTCGTCATAGCAGAAGACGGCCACCTTACTTAGGGCTCGGGTGGACTGTTCTTGAGGGTTCGAATGCTATTGGGACAGTGAACCGTCAGGGGAAGTGAGCTGGGGTTAGATGTGCCTCTAGCACATGCGACAGGCTCCGAGTGCAGGTTGCGTTAGATCGAACTATCGTGTGTGTTTAAAGTAACATCTGCTAGGGCTGTGTGCGTACAAAGTAGGGTGGAGATAGGATAAATAAGGCAATCATGAGTATGCACGTACCTGAGACATTTGCCTGATAAACCCTTGGCACAGCTGAGGCAAAAAACGTGCTTGCAGGGATTCTAGGGTAGGATAAAGAAGAGCGGAAGTTAAGAATGACTGGACGGGAATTAAAAAGTCGCAGTACGGAGGGTGGAATGAGTAAGGGCAGCTCGGAAGATGATAAAAGAACGAGATTAGTCAGTAATTAATAAATTGTAAGCAAGAAAACCTCTTCACCACGACTTTGGAAGGTGAACATCGAGTTCAAGCACAAACACGGCAGACGCAGCTGTACCTTTTAACTGCTTAGATAACCCCACAATTCGGCCACCGTTATACCACCCGAGGAGAATTCTGATGAGGCTTCGACTAGGGCAGTCAGTCCCCTGTCTCAACAAAACTAATACCTACGCTCTATGACGCTGTACAGTGAGAATAAAGCAGAAGGAAATGATGAAACTACGAAAAGACAGGGGTCAACCAAATGTCATAAATAATAGACCACGGACGACGGGACTGTATTGAGAGACATCCTGGTTGATGGTAGATACTACACCTTCAATGGTTGACTAAGACGTATGGTTTCGTATTCTCCGATAAAGGCTAGTACATTCAGAAGTAAGTGGTCTTTGGCCCAGAGGGGATAGCACTGCGGCTGAAAAATGCGCAGTCATCAGGGAAAACCAACATTGCGGGGCTGGTACATGCCAGGATGCTAGTAGATACACCTTTTAGGCAACACAAAAAAGGTTACTTTTCCACTCCCTCCGAGTGGAACCTTATCGTTTTCGCTAACGCTGCGAGTAAACGTGCTAGGGCATAACACCCTCACCAACTGAGCTACGAGGTCCCATCGGGAGCCCCCGTACCTTCTGTCCTTGATTTCGATACTGGTTCTGAATGAACTCATTCGCTAGGTGTAACGTAACCAGAAAAAGATCAAGTTCTTAGAAGGAAATTACAACTAAACCAACTTCTGCATTTTTCAACAACCTACGCTCGTATTGTACTACCAAAGGTGACAAGATTTCTTTGACTGAAGGGGGTGATGAACCTCTTCACCCCAAGAACCATCTCGGCCAACAACGGGGATTAATGTGGGCTTTAGACTTGGACAATCTAATCATTTTTACCATACGCTTTTACGAGTAGGCAGGTAGGGGGCCACAATACCCGCTTAAGTGCTTGCGGTTGAACACGACTATAAGTACCCACAGCGCTACAGGTGGCCATGCGCTAAATTCCAGGGGCAGTACCTATTTCCGTGCTCGGACCTCTCCTGGAATTTAAGGCAAGGCCACCTGTCATAGGCGGAGGAGGGTTGGGCACCGAGAGCCGTGACCTGCAAAAAGAGGTCGACGTGTGCTGAGGCAACCGAATAACTGTTTGCCATTGATTGCTAGGTCACGTTTTTCAAAGTGAACTGCGTCGAAGTCAATCTAAGGGACATGTGTACATGCACGTTTTTTTGCGGGAACAGGTCATTTCACCTGTTAGTAGTTGATGCGTGACTGCGCTCCGTCATACCGACTGCACGAAAACTTCTGTACTTGACTCAAAGGGGACCCAGTTTGACCAGCTGAATACACTGAGCACCCAGCGATTGACAGGCAGATAGGCTGGACTTCAAAATTCATTGAATGACACAGATGTGGCCCTTGTCCTTCAAGCTTATGACTCTAAGCCCCTGACTTGCATTCGAACCCGCCCCCCAAAGATTTGTGCACGTTCATATACTGGCGAAGCGAGGGCAAATGCTGCGAAACGTCATCCAATCCACCGCTCTCAAAGTCCTTGGACGTGCGCGCCGTCAACACCCGGACTGGTTTGACGACAATGACGCCGACATCAGCAAAT
>WEDG01011179.1:0-41538 GCA_017591395.1 Schistocephalus solidus
TGTTATTGCTTCGTTCCAGTTACGTATTGCTCTCCGGTCTGCATAAGCAACATATATGTTCTGTTGTGCACTTGATCTAATACTAGAGCCCGGGCAGGCGCTCGCATAGCGACATGTAGCATATGTTGACAAAGGGACAACGGCAAAGACAATGGAGCGCGGAATTGCCCTTTCTGGCTTTTAAGCCATCATCAGCCAGTCATACCCAATCCCAAATGTGGAACTCATGACACTCAAACCCGAGAACTTTGGTAATGGATTCGAACGCTCTAACATTGAGCCAAGGGCTCGTTATTTTATCGGTTGCGATCCAGTATATGATGATAGTGTTTTGCCCACCGATCTGCTTAAGGAACATATATGTTCTCTTGTGAACTGGATCTATGACTACAGCACTCGCAGGCGGTCGAATAGCGACATGTAGCATATGTTGTCAAAGGGACAACGACAATGGCAAGGGAGATCCGAATGGCAATTTCTGGCTTATAAGCTATCATCAGCCAGTCTTACCCAATCCCAAGTGTGGAACACATGTCACTCGAACACGCGACTTTCGGTAATTGAGTCTAACGCTCTACCATTAAGCCAAGGGCTCGTTATTTTATCGTCTGCGAACGGATATATGATGATAGTTTTTCGCCCACCGATCTGCTTAAGGAACATATATGTTCTGATGTGCACTGGATCTATAACTAGAGCCCTCGCAGGCGCTCGCATAGTGACATGTAGCATATGTTGTTATAGGTGAAACGACAAACACAAGGTTGACCAGAATGGCCATTTTGGATAGTAAGTCGTCATCAGCCAGACATACCCTATTTCAAGTGTGGAACACCTGGGATTTGAACCCGCGACCTTTGGTAATTGAGTCAAACGCTCTAACATTCAGCCAAGGGCTCGTTTTTTTTATAGGTTGCGATCGGGTATATGATGAGAGTGTTTTGCCCTCCGGTCTGCATAAGGAACATATATGTTCTGTTGTGCACTTGATCTAATACTAGAGCCCGGGCAGGCGCTCGCATAGCGACATGTAGCATATGTTGACAAAGGGACAACGACAAAGACAATGGAGCGCGGAATTGCCCTTTCTGGCTTTGAAGCCATCATCAGCCAGTCATACCCAATCCGAAATGTGGAACTCATGACACTCAAACCCGAGACCTTTGGTAATGGATTCGAACGCTCTAACATTGAGCCAAGGGCTCGTTATTTTATCGGTTGCGATCCGGTATATGATGATAGTGTTTTGCCCACCGATCTGCTTTAAGGAACATGTATGTTCTCTTGTGAACTGGATCTATGACTAGAGCACTCGCAGGCGGTCGAATAGCGACATGTAGCATATGTTGACAAAGGGACAACGACAAAGACAATGAGACCGAAATGGCTATTTCTGTCTTATAAGCCGTCATCAGCAAGTCATACCCAACCCCAAGTGTGGAACATCTGGCACTCGAACCAAATACCTTTGTTAATTGAGTCGAACGCTCAACCATTGAGCCACGGGATCTTTGTTTTGTCGCTTGCGATCAGGAATTTGATGATAGTGCGCGAATAATGGATCTGCTTAAAGAACATGCAGGTTCTGTTTTGCCCTGGGGCTAAGAGTAGAGCCCTTGCAGGCGTTAGCATAGTGACATGTAGCATATGTTGATAAAGGGAAAAGGACAAAGACAAGTGAGACCGAAATGGCCCTTTCTGGCTTATTAGTCGTCATCAGCCAGTCATTCCCAATCCCAAGTGTGGAACACCTGGAATTTGAACCCGCGACCGTTGGTAATTGAGTGGAATGCTCTACCATTGAGCCAAGGGGCTCGTTATTTTTATCGTCTGCGAACGGTTATATGATGATAGTGTTTTGCTCACCGATCTACTTAAGGAACATATTGGTTCTGTTGTGCACTTGATCTATAACTAGAGCCCTCGCAGGCGCTCGCATAGCGACATGTAGCATATGTTGTTATAGGTGAAACGAAAAACACAAGGTTGACCAGAATGGCCATTTTTGGATTATAAGTCGTCATCAGCCAGTCATACCCTATTTCAAGTGTTTGTACACCTGGGATTTGAACCCGCGACATTTGGTAATTGAGTAGAACGCTGTACCATTGAGGAAAGGGCTCTTTTTATCGGTTGCGATCGGGTATATGATGATAGTGTTTTGCCCACCGATCTGCTTAAGGAACATATATGTTCTGTTGTGCACTGCATCTATAACTAGAGCAATCGCAGGCGCTCGCATAGTGACATGTTGCATATGTTGATAAAGGTGAAACGACAAATACAAGGTTAATTAGAATGGTCATTTATGGTTTATTAGTCCTCATCAGCCAGTCATATTCCATTCTAAGTGTGGAACACCTGGGATTTGAACCCGCGACCTTTGATAATTGAGTCGAACGCTCTACCCTTGAGCCAAGGGCTCGTTTTCTTTTCGGTTGCGATCCGGTATATGATGATAGTGTTTTGCCCACCGATCGGCTTAAGGAACATATATGTTCTGTTGTGCACTGGTTTTATGACTAGAGCCCTCGCAGGCGCTCGCATAGCGACATGTAGCATATGTTGTTAAAGGGACAACGACAAAGGCAAGGGAGATCGAAATGGCCATTTCTGGCTTATAAGCCATCATTAGCCAGTTATACCCAATCCCACGTGTGGACCACATGGCACTCGAACACGCGACTTTCGGTAATTGAGTCTAACGCTCTACCATTAAGCCAAGGGCTCGTTATTTTATCGTCTGCGAACGGATATATGATGATAGTTTTTCGCCCACCGATCTGCTTAAGGAACATATATGTTCTGATGTGCACTGGATCTATAACTAGAGCCCTCGCAGGCGCTCGCATAGCGACATGTAGCATATGTTGTTAAAGGTGAAACGACAAACACAAGGTTGACCAGAATGGCCATTTTTGGATTATGAGTCGTCATCTGCCAGTTATACCCTATTTCAAGTGTGGAACACCTGGGATTTGAACCCGCGACATTTGGTAATTGAGTAGAACGCTGTACCATTGAGGCAAGGGCTCGTTATTTATCGGTTGCGATCGGGTATATGATGATAGTGTTTTGCCCACCGATCTTCTTAAGAAATATATATGTTCTGTTGTGCACTGGATCTATAACTAGAGCCCTCGCATGTGCTCGCATAGCGACATGTAGCATATGTTGATAAAGATGAAAATACAAATACAAGGTTGACCAGAATGGCCATTTGTGGCTTATTAGTCGTCATAAGCCTGTCATATTCAATTCAAAGTGTGGAACGCCTGGGTTTTGAACCCGCGACCATTGGTAATTGAGTCTAACGCTCTACCATTGAGCCAAAGTCTCCTTTTTTATCGTTTGCGATCGCGGTATATGATGATAGTGTTTTGCTCACCGATCTGCTTAAGGAACATATATGTTCTGATGTGCACTGGATCTATGACTAGAGCCCTCGCAGGCGCTCGCATAGCGACATGTAGCATATGTTGTCAAAGAGACAACGACAAAGGCAAGGGAGATCGAAATGTCCATTTCTGGCTTATAAGCCATAATCAGCCAGTCATACCCAATCCCACGTGTGGACCACATGGCAGTCGAACACGCGAATTTCGGTAATTGAGTCTAACGATCTACAATTGAGCCAAGGGCTCGTTATTTTATCGTCTGCGAACGGATATATGATGATAGATTTTCGCCCACCGATCTGCTTAAGGAACATATATGTTCTGATGTGCACTGGATCTATAACTAGAGCCCTTGCAGGCGCTCGCATAGCGACATGTAGCATATGTTGAAAAAGGTGAAACGACAAATACAAGGCTGACCAGAATGGCCATTTTTGGATTATTAGACGTCATCAGCCAGTCATACCCTATTTCAAGTTTGGAACAGCTGGGATTTGAACTTGAGACCTTAGGTAATTGAGTCTTACACTCTACCATTGAGCCAAGGGCTCGTTATTTTATCGTTTGCGATCGGATATATGATGATAGTGTTTTGCTTACCAATCTGATTAAGGAACATATGTGTTCTGATGTGCACTGGATCTAAGACTTGAGCCCTCGCAGGCGCTCGCATAGCGACATGTAGCATATGTTGTCAAAGGGACAACGACAATGGCAAGGGAGATCCAAATGGCAATTTCTGGATTATAAGCTATCATTAGCCAGTCTTACCCAATCCCAAGTGTGGAACACATGTCACTCGAACACGCGACTTTCGGTAATTGAGTCTAACGCTCTACCATTAAGCCAAGGGCTCGTTAGTTTATCGTCTGCGAACGGATATATGATGATAGTGTTTTGCTTACCGATCTGATTAAGGAACATATGTGTTCTGATGTGCACTGGATCTAAACTTGAGCCCTCGCAGGCGCTCGCATAGCGACATGTAGCATATGTTGATAAAGGGACAACGACAAAGACAAAGGGAGATCCGAATGGCCATTTCTGGCTTATTAGCCGTCATCAGCCAGTCTTACCCAATCCCAAGTGTGGAACACATGGGTTCGAACACGCGACTTTTCGGTAATTGAGTCTAACGCTCTACCATTAAGCCAAGGGCTCGTTATTTTATCGTCTGCGAACGGATATATGATGATAGTTTTTCGCCCACCGATCTGCTTAAGGAACATATATGTTCTGATGTGCACTGGATCTATAGACTAGAGCCCTCGCAGGCGCTCGCATAGCGACATGTAGCATATGTTGATATAGGTGAAACGACAAACACAAGGGTTGACCAGAATGGCCATTTCTGGATAATAAGTCGTCATCAGCCAGACATACCCTAGATTTCAAGTGTGGAACACCTGGGATTTGAACCCGCGACCTTTGGTAATTGAGTCAAACGCTCTAACTTTGTGCCAATGGCTCGTTTTTTTATAGGTTGCGATCGGGTATATGATGAAAGTGTTTTGCCTACCGGTCTGCTTAAGTTACATATTTGTTCTGTTGTGCACTGATCTAATACTAGAGCACTCGCAGGCGCTCGCATAGCGACATGTAGCATATGTTGACAAAGGGACAACGACAAAGACAATGGAGCCGGAATTGCCACTTTCTGGCTTATAAGCCATCATCAGCCAGTCATACCCAATCCCAAATGGAACTCATGACACTCAAACCCGAGACCTTTTGGTATTGATTCGAAACGCTCTAACATTGAGCCAAGGGCTCGTTATTTTATCGGTTGCGATCCGGGAATATGATGATAGTGTGTTTGCCCACCGATCTGCTTAAAGGAACATGTATGTTCTGTTGTGCACTGGATCTAAGACTTGAGCCCTCGCAGGCGCTCGCATAGCGACATGTAGCATATGTTGATAAAGGTGAAACGACAAGATAAGGTTGACCAGAATGGCCCATTTCTGGTTTAATAGTCGTCATCAGCCATGTCATATCCTATCCCAAGTGTGGAACACCTGGGATTTGAACCCGCGACCTTTGGTAATTGAGTCGATTGCTCTACCATTGAGCCGAAGGGCTCGCTTTTTATCGGTTGCGATCGGGGCATATGATGATAGTTTTGCCCTACCGATCTGCTTAAGGAACATGTATGTTCTGTTGTGCACTGGATCTAGACCTAGAGCCCTCGCAGGCGGTCGACATAGCGACATGTAGCATATGTTGACAAAGGGACAACGACAAAGACAAGGGAGACCGAGAATGGCCATTTTCGCTTATAAGCCGTCATCAGCCAAAGTCATACCCAATCCCCAAGTGTGGGAACACCTGGGATTTCGAACCCGCGACCTTTAGTTAATTGAGTCGAACGCTCTACCATTGTGCCACGGGCTCGTTTGTTTTGATCGGTTGCGATCAGAATATGATGATAGTGCTTTTGCCTACCGATCTGCTTAAGTTACATATTTGTTCTGTTGTGCACTGGATCTAAGACTTGAGCACTCGCAGGCGCTCGCATATCGACCTGTAGCATATGTTGAAAAAAGGGACAACGACAAAGACAAGAAAGACCGGAATGGCCATTTCTGGCTTATTAGTCGTCATCAGCCAGTCATACCCAATCCCACGTGTGGAAAACATGGAATTTGAACCCGCGACCTCCGGTAATTGAGTCGAACGCTCAACTATTGATCCACGGGCTCGTTGTTTTGTCGGTTGCGATCGGGGAATATGATGATAGTGTGTTGCTCACCGATCTGCTTAAAGGAACATGCATGTTCCGTTGTGCCCTGGAGCTCAGACTAGAGCCCTCGCAGGCGGTCGCATTGTGACATGTAGCATATGTTGATAAAGGCGAAAACGACAAAGACAAGGGGCTGAATGGCCATTTCTGGCTTATTAGTCGTCATCAGCCAGTCATACCCAATCCCAAGTGTGGGAACACCTGGGATTTGAACCCGCGACCTTTGGTATTTGAGTCGAACGCTCGACCATTGAGCCAAGGGCTCGTTTTTATCGGTTGCGATCGGGAATATGATGATAGTGTTTTGGGCCCTCCGATCTGCTTAAGGAACATGTTTGTTCCGTTGTGCCCCTGGAGCTCAGACTAGAGCCCTCGCAGGCGGTCGCATAGCGACATGTAGCATATGTTGACATGGGAAACGACAAAGACAAGGGAGACGCGGAATGGCCATTTCTGGCTTATTAGCCGTCATCAGCCAGTCATACCCAATCCCAAATGTGAACTACACTGACATTCGAACCCGAGACCTTTGGTAATTGATTCGAACGCTCTACCATTGAGCCAAGGGCTCGTTATTGTATCGGTTGCGATCCGGTATATGATGATAGTGTGGCTCACCGATCTGCTTAAGGAACATATCATGTTCCGATTGTGCACTGGATCTAGACTTAGAGCCCTCGCAGGCGCTCGCATAGCGACATGTAGCATATGTTGATAAAGGTGAAACGAAATACAAGGGGTGACCATAATGGCCATTTTCTGGCATATTAAGTCGTCATCAGCCAGTCATACCCAATCCCAAGTGTGGAACACCTGGGATTTGAACCCGTGACCTTTGGTAATTGAGTCGAACGCTCTACCATTGAGCAACGGGCTCGTTGTTTTGTCGGTTGCGATCGAATATGGCCAACGGATACCCTCGTAACTCCATCGAGCGCAGCAGGCTGGCCAAACCAAGACAAAATCTGGTAACAGAACAGCCAAAAGTCTGGCGTGCACTGCCATACATTGACGGCGTCTCTGAGGCAGTTTTCCGCCTCCTCAGACCGCTGGGGATCGGAATCGCCCATCGACCGGATTCAACCATTCGGAATCTAGTTATGAGACCGAAAGCCCCCTTCCACGAGGTGAGACGTCAAACATCATCTACCGGATCCAATGTGACTCCTGTGAAGTTAACTACGTCGGAGAGACAGGGAAGCGGTTGCAGACCCGTGTTACCGAACACGTGCGGGCAGTGAGGAGAATGGACCCATTGTCCCTGGTGGCGGAACACTGTGCAAACTCTGGGCACACGTTCGCCTTCCAAAACGCCCAAATCCTGGGTCGAGGAAATGACCGCGTAACCAGGGAAACAATCGAAGCCTGGCACATGGAGCCTACGTCGATCAACCGTTGTGTCGCCCTTCCGGCAGCCTACCAGGCCCTCCGGGCGCAGCTCATCGAACGTAAGAGCAAACACGGAATTAGGCCAAACGTGAATTCCACCGCGGGAGAACCTAGGACGGATATGCACCTAACCACGCCACAATTCGGGGCCGACGAAGGCGCAGTCATGATTACCGCCGCATCAATTACTACCCCGACAGACGAGGAGACATGCACTCAGGACACAAACATGACTATCGACCCAGGGCGCCAATTAAGGTCAATGCGGACCCAGACAATGGCCACCCCCCTCAACGAGAGACATGTGAACTGACAGCGATTTCCTCCTGCCCCCCTTCTTCACCCCGGTGGCTACAGAGATGATTCCTGTGTGTATGCCAGTAAAGAACGCCAAAGCCAACTAAGGACTCTCCCACCCCGTCCTCCTATAGTGCACACTGTTAAGGTGAACCCGTACAATCAACCCTGTGTTACAAACTGGCAATCACCCCCTAAAAATACTGTGAGACGCGGTAAGATACTCACCTCCGACGATGGAAGCTTGTATGCTTTTGAAACGTCAGGACAATACACCTATAGTCCCTGAGATCGCCCTTTCTTCTCATTTATGTCCGGGGACACGCATCTTCGCTTCTATCAGCAATATATATATATATATTATTATATATATATATATATATATATATATATATATATATATATATATATGATAGTGTGGGGCTCACCGATCTGGTTAAGGAACATGTATGTTCCGTTGTGCCCTGGAGCTCAGACTAGAGCCCTCGCAGGCGGTCGCATAGCGACGTGTAGCATATGATGAAATTAACCCGACAAAGACAAGGGAGACCGAAATGGCCATTTCTGG
The DNA here is from genome assembly GCA_017591395.1 of Schistocephalus solidus. NCBI lineage: Eukaryota > Metazoa > Platyhelminthes > Cestoda > Diphyllobothriidea > Diphyllobothriidae > Schistocephalus > Schistocephalus solidus. Next base: position 8,396 of record WEDG01011179.1, read on the forward strand.
CTTATAAGCCGTCATCAGCCAGTTCATACCCAATCCCAAGTGTGGCACACCTGGGATTCGAACCCGCGACCTTTGGTATTTGAGCGAACGCTCTACCATTGAGCCACGGGCTCGTTGTTTTTGTCGGTTGTGATCGGGAATATGATGATAGTGTGGGGCTCACCGATCTCGCTTAAGGAACATGTATGTTCCGTTGTGCCCTGGAGCTCAGACTAGAGCCCTCGCAGGCGGTCGCATAGCGACGTGCAGCATATGATGAAATTGAACCGACAAAGACAAGGGAGACCGGAATGGCCATTTCTGGCTTATTAGCCGTCATCAGCCAGTCATACACAATCCCAAGTGTGGCACACCTGGGATTCCCTTATCTTTCTCTATTCCACATTAACAACATATGCTGCATGTCGCTATGCGACTGCCTGTGAGTACTCTAATCTGAGTTCCAGGGCACAACGGAACATACATGTTCCTTTACATTATTTCCGAACATTTTATTATATGTTATGCACTAAATTTTTTCGAAAATAAATAGCTTGACTATTTTATGGAGTTCATAAGTACAAACCGCATAGAGGACGCTGGGGGACCTACTGGGGAGCCGAATCCCACGCAGCTGCCTGCGGTAGTAACGAGACTTTCAGCAAAACAAGTTTCAGGACTTAAAGTAAGTACCTGTTTCGGGAGTATGCTATAACACCTTATAATATATATATATATATATATATATATATATATGACGTGCACGGACAGATGCAAACGAGGGACGATAAACAGACATGCGGGACCGGGACAACAAACGCGGGCAATGCAGACGAGGTCAATGACACTTGCCATCCCGACACAGCCCCCCAGGGCGAGGAGGGAAAATCAATGATCAGCAGGACAGCAATTTACTCACCCACCCCCCTGCAGTGCATCCTGCACGAATAGCTATAGAGCCAGCATGTTAAGTACCCATAAATACTGTGAGGCGCCGTACTGAACCTACCTCCGACGATCGAATCTTGTTTGATTTTTAAAAGTCAGGACATCGAACCTATTGTTCCCGTGATTGCCTCTTCTTCTGATTTATGCCCGGACGCATTTTCGCTTCAATTAGCAATATATAGCTACATAATATATGTATAATGCTAAGAGTGCAACAGGCAAGACGCAGACAGCTGTTTCACGGTTTACCGATCATCAGTACGCCATATGCCTTGTGCAGTGAGGTATATACAATCCAAACAAGTGCATGACACTCACTGATGTGGTAAGGTCACACTCGATCCCATTCTGTCCGTCCACCCGCCAGCTAGCCACTGGATTAAGCATCTGTTTTTTTGAAAACAATTTTCCATGAGTAGCAACCTAGTCTATTTGGAATTATAATTTGTCACTCTCATTTTGAGTTTTGATATTTTTTCCTGCTGATTGCTCAACTGAATACTGAAATTCATTTTTTGTGCATCCTCAAACGGTTTATATTATGACAACCATTAAATTATCGCTGAAATTCGATCGCAAGATCTGCTAGATTGTCGCAGAAAATCATTTGCCTGATTTTTCTAAATTTTAAACAAATTATAGCCTCCTCCAAGCAAAAATGCGAGCGAAAATCTCAGCTCATCCCAAGCTTTCAGCCGTTGAACCGAAGCGTTGCTTGGTTGCATCTAGTAGTCACAGCAGTGCTATGCATATGCAACCAGTTGTTAAAGCTAAGCAGCTTGATCTCTATGCTTTACAAAATGGCAATGACTTTATGTTAAAAGTTTGGATCAGTTCTCTCTATACTGGGGAAATTATTCTACGGTGACAGCTCTACTATTCCCTCTCAGGAATGTCAGCGTCTGTACTCTCATCCATTTGGTGGCCCGTGAAACATTAGACTGACAGAAAAGAAATTATAATTTTCTTTTAACAAATGTTTCCAGAGACAGACGACCTATTGATGTTGCCGTAGACTTACTGTACTCGTGCGGCTTCAACTACAAAATAGCGAAAGCCAAACGCATCTCCTCACATATCAAAAATCCACCTATATAATTCACCCTTTATTTACCACTCAAGATGGAATCCATATATGGACAACGAAGTCACATATCTCGTTACCTACAAGTTGCAAAATGTTTCTTATGACGGGATCTTATACCGATGGAGCGAAGAAATGGGTCTCCCCTCTCGCATAGGTCTTCAGCCTCTCAGTTTATTATCCATAAGTCTGGCCATGGCTATGCAAACCACAACGAGACGGTACAGCAATCTCCTCTGATGTCCGGTTCGAAAATCCCCTTAACTTTACCTCCCACTTTTCTTCCAGCGAATCCATTAACACCTTCTACCTCACGAATGGGAATTTCAAACTCAGCGGCTTTCAACCATGTCGTAAGACCACCTTTAATGTCAGTGACTCCATCTTAATTGCCAAAACCGACTTCTTCTCCATTTCAAAGTAGTTTTTACTTGTATTCCTACTGTTGAATTTGTCCAAAAACTGGGTCAAGTACGCCTCGTTCTCATTCCACGCCATTCCATGCTATCCACTCCGGTTTCAGCCATTCAACCAAATAAGCTTATCAATACCCCGGGCCAGTCTAAGGATGCTTCTTATTTAAGTTCCAAAAAGAAAAGCGTCATTACAGTTGGGTAACCTCCTAACCCTCCAGCATCTACTTTACATACCTAAAATTTCCTTAGCCATTATCCTAACCAAACAACTTCTCAGTCTCCCCAATTGATTAACTCTACCCTTTATGGTAAGAGTTTTCCAAAAAAATTTGTTCCATATTCAAATCTAATTCTCCCCTCATATTATTCCAATATTCCTCAAAATCCTATTTTAAGGCCTTCTCCTTTTTTTGCTTACGCAGGAAAAATAGCCTTCCTCTCAGTGGATATCACCCGAATATGTTTCTGTACAATAACCCTTATGTATTTAACAGTAACAGCTTAGCTAATTGTAGACCAAAACAATTTTACTTTCCACCCGCACCTTCCTCCCTACAGTTTAATTCCTCACCACCATGTCTTCCTATTTATAAACACTAATGAACATATCCCGCGTTCCAAAAATACGCTTAGTATAGTTTCACTCAACGCGAGCTCAGTTGTCAAAAATATGCCTAAACTGTAGCTTTTGAGTTTGACCAAGATATTATGTGCATCACAGCATCTTGAGTTCATGCTCTAATTTCAGACCTGACGCTCGCTTTAGATAATTTCAGTTTATACCGTCAAGACCGCGTTATAAAACGTGGTGGTGGTTGTCCTCTTTACGTTACATCGTCTCTTGTACATTTCCCTTACGATCTTAGTATTTATTCGTTTTCCAGAATTACTTGTTTCGTTTCAGTCATCCTCTCGCACAAGAAAAAGGCCATAATTCGCTCTGTCTATAATCCTCCTTGTTATTCCGGCAATGAAAGCCAACTCTGTGAACTCGGAAAAAGTTACACAAGCTCCGTTTGATGTTAGAATAATCGTAGGAGATTTTAGTTTGCAAATACTTCTCTGCCAAAAGTTGAGAATCTGTTGAAACGCGATTTACTTTTCAAATATTTCTCAATTAGTCAGCTCAGTGACTAGAAAAGATAGTAGATTAGATTCAATTTTCAGTAATTGCATCCATCCTTTGCTTATACATTTTCATCAAAACCTTTTAACAAGTGATCATGCATTAATGCAAAAATCCGAAAAGTTATTCTTTCTTTAAGAGAACTATTACTAGTTTTTTTTGCATTCCAAGAATTCTGGGCACCGACACGGTAGCATATGTTCTCCAGATCGACGGAGTTCGTGGCATCTGAGCCCGATCCCAGGTCTTACCTTGAGGGCTATGTTATCGTCTCTGCAGCCTGCACCCGTTGACTTCTTCGGCAGGCAGCGACCAACCGTCCACGGATGCACTCTTCCTGGGGCAAGACAGAGAGACTGCAAACAAAGTGAACTTGTGTTAGCCCTTCCTCGATCTGAACTGCTATCATCCCACAGGCAGCAATTTTTTCTCCTGAATAACATAAAGTTACGAAAAATACTAATACTGATATATATTCAGGAGTTTTGTCCCTGCCAGCCTGAATATTTTGTCTGATTATGCCTGTTAACCGGCATGAATTACATCTATTGTTATTCATTATTGTTTTCCAGTCTCTTCCTCTGTAAAGCCAGAAATATAACGTAACTATTTCAACTTTGCTCATGTTAACAAAGAATTATTAAATAATTTTACAAGCACTCTGGATTGGCCAAGCTTATTTTCAAATAGTGATTCAAGTTTTTACCACGATACATTGCAAGGCCTAAGAGAAGGCCTCCTCAATTTCATTCCATAAAAGACTTTTTATCAAATGTTGGTTTTTCCACGGTCCCACACGTTCTTCAAAATCGACTTAAAAAATAACGAAAGCAGTTTAAGTATCCATCATAACTTCGTTATCGGTCCACTTAAGGATCGCACAAATATTTGCATTAGCTTCAAAGTTGAGGATCGCAATGAGGTAGGCGTAGGGAATCTAGCAAATAGCGATGAGAATAATTCCAAAGCTGTTGCATAAGTGCTCTGCTTCTGCTCTTCCGTTAAATATCTGAAAGTCGTTTTGCGCTTACTCGATTATAATTATAATTTCATTACAAAGGATATGGGCAAAGAAACTTGTCAAAATCCTTCCTTGCCAAAAATTTTATGCTTGAAACCAATCCCATCCCTTCGATTCCCCTGAAATCGTACGAGTTGCCCACTACCATTGATTTAATTCCTACAAATATTCAGAAACAGATAAGCCAAATTAGTCAATCACACTCAGTTGGAACCGAAAACATCCAAATTCCCTTATTAAACAGCGAAGTGATTTTCCCCTTTTGCTGAGCAAAGTGTTCTCAGTTTCTCTCGAGAATTTTTTCTTTCCTGATTATTGGAAAAACTCTATTATTATTCCAGTATTTAAATCTGGCTTACGCTCGGATAGTCACAATTATCCCGATGTTCCTAAAACGCATTCTCTTACTATGGTCTTTGAAAACGAATTGCCTTAAAAATTACATATTTTTGCATAACCAAACAATTTCTAAGCTTCTTCAAACATGGCTTCCGATCCGATCGCTTTTGTGAAACATGTCCCATGTCATTTCTAAATATATTAACATCTCTTCGTAAGGATCATCTCTATGTGGTCGTTATCTTTTTTGATCTTAGCAAGCCCTTTGAGAATGTGCCTCATAGAAGACTCATAGTTAAGTTAGAAGCTTTAGGACTTCGTAGTCCTCATACTGATTTCATTTTGTCATATCTAACTAATCGTAAACAAAATATCTTTGTGAGGTCCTCATTTTCAGCTGAGACGCCTTTTGTAAGAGGTGTCCTTCAAGGCACCGTGTTAGGTCCCCTTATGCTTTTGCTTTACATTAATGATATTTCATCAGCAGGTAAACACTCTCAGTCTTTTATTTATGCGGACGATCTAAAATGCGTATATTCCTTCGCTAAATCTTCGGCCCAACGATACTTAAAAGGAATTCATGCAGACTTGCATGCACTTTCTGCGTGCAGTTCAACGTGGTTAATGGAATTCTACACTTTTGAGTGTCGTTACATGTGCTTTGTGCTTGACAGACAACTGCAACCAGTTATTTTTTAAGGCAACCTTATGAATGAATGTTTCAACATCAAGTACTAAGGTTTAAGCTACATTAATAATTTAGATCTGTCATCTGATGCTAATAGAATTACGACCAAAGCTGCCCAGATTTGTGGCTTTATCTCTTATAATTTCTATCATCATCAAATTAAATAAAGGCTTAATCGAAAGTTTGTCCTTCCCTTTCTTGAACATTGCTGCACATTCTTCGGTTTAATGACCACTTCTAGCCGTTCCAAATTTGAAAATTTCCAAAGACACTTTACTCGGAAACTCTTACCTCCGACCCTTTCAATTACCACGTACTCGAATAGGTGCCAGCTAACTAATATAACATTTCTGTGGGTTCTAAGACTGATCGCTGGCTTCTGCCTCATTTATCGCCTAAATAATAGCTCGAATATTCCCAGAATTCCAGCCCTAACCCCCGTTAGTCCTCCGTACAACCAACATAACTCTTCACTGATTATACCCCCTTTTAAATCCTCCGCATCTAAATACTCTCTTTTATTTGCTTCCAGGTATCGCTTTCTTTGGAATAACCTGCCAATCGATCTAATGTTATCAAATAACCTGTCTGCTTTTAAGCGAAGACTGCACATTTATCTGAACAATGATTCAATTAACCTTTGATTTTCCTCTTCCTTCCCAAGCAGCTTCCTCCATGATCCCCAGAAAGAATCGTCGGGAATTTAGAAGTCCGTCTCCACATTATGTCATCCATGAATCGTTTTCCCCACGATCTATGATATCTTTATAACCCAGACCTCCGTATACTGATCACCAAACAATTGTGTCATATTGCGCGCTCGTTTTGAAGCACCTTATTTTCGAATGCCGATAACCATAATCAGAATGACAATCTGAATAATGAGCTGTGCAGGCCTCAGATTCACCCATGATTTTCATGCTAACTAGCACTTCTGAGCGCATTATGTTGGTTTCTTCTTAGTCAAATACCGGATCTCCCAGTATCAACGACGATGCTTAGAAAAAGCAATGCAGACTTGCTTGCTTTTTCCGCGTGGAGCTTGACGTGGCAAATGGAATTCTCAACTTCTAAGTGTCGTTACATGTCCTTCGGGCTTGGCAGACTACCACCACCAGTTATTTTTCAAGAAACCCCTATGACTGAATGCTCCATCATCAAGGACTTATGCTTAAGCTACACTAATAATTCAGCTCTGGCATCTCATGCCAATAGAATTATGGCCAAAGCTGCCCAGATTTTTGGATTTATCTCTTATAATTTCTAGCTTCCTGAAATTAAATTAAGACTTGATGAAATGTTTGTCCTTCCCATTCTTGAACATTGCTGTCTATTCTTTTGTTTAATGAACGACTGTTGCCGTTCCAAAATTGAAAAGGTCCAAAGAAATTTTATTCGGAAACTCTTTCCTCCGACACTTTAAACTACCTCCTACTCGAATAGGTGCCAGGTAACTAACCTAAACTTTTTATGGGTTTGGAGACTGGAAGCTGGTTTCTTCCTCATTTTTGTCTTAATAATAGTTCAAATATTCCCCGTTAGTCGTCCGTTCAACCTACGTAATTCTTCACTGATAATACCTCCTCTTATATCCTCAAAATCTTAACACTCTCTGTTTTTTTCTTCCAAGTATTGCTTTCTTTGGAATAACCTGCTAATCGATATAAGGTTATCAAATAATCTGTCTACTTGTACGCAAAGACTTCACATTTATCTTAAAAATGATTCAATTTACCTTGTATTTTCTTTTCCCTCCCGAGCAGTTTTCTATATGACCTCTAGGAAGGAACATTGGGAATTTAGAAGACCGTCTCTAAATTTATCTTTCATGCAGCGTTTCACCCACGAACTATAATGTCTTCATAACCCATGCCTCCGTGAAATGATTGCCGCAAAATATTTTTATATTGCGCACTCATTTTAAAGCACCTCTTTTTCGTTTACCGATAACCATCATCAGAATTACAGTCTGAGCACTGAGCTATGCAGGTCTCAGGTTCATCATCGATGCTCATGCCAACTAGCACCCTTGAGTGCAGTATAATGATTTCTTCTTGCTCAATTTCCAGATCTTTCCTTATCCTTTCGTACTCAACTCAGAAGCAACCTACCCTGCTGCTTCATATGCCCTCTCGGAGCAGTTTAGTTTATCCTGCACCATTTTTTTAAAAAGACGATATTCGCAGCCGGTTTTCGTCCCCTCTTGATTTCGACCATCATTTTCAACTATTGACGACTCCAATGGTTCCCTTGGTCTTCACGCTTTTCCGCATTCTTGACCCTTTGCATCTGCCACAACTTAAGGCAATGGTGCTTGCGGCCCTATCCTTCTTCCCGGTGTCAACCCTACACGGACGGTTGACGGTCGTTTCATTTTCATCTGTCGGTGGTCTGAGAAATCAGCAATGAGAGTATCATGGTCGCTTCTCTGGAAATTCTTCCATGACCTTCACGATCTCTACGGTTCTTTCCTTGTTCGACCCTTAGAGTACGCATGATGCCTGCGAAGATTTCCTTGACGGTTGCGCTTATAGCAAGTCGATGCGCATTGGGATCACACCTGCGTTGGTGAAACTTAGCCTCCGTCGATACATGACATCTCCCACGACGAGGAACATTTTGAACCCTCATACTCTCTCAGTAGCATGTCGGTCCCACCAAACGCGTATATTTCATCCAGGAGCGAGTTTTTTTCTCCTTAAAATCTCACAAACCCAATCCAAGACATGCCTTTTCTATAAAAATGCCAAAGGAGTTTTTTTCACTTTCTGCTCTTTTATCCTTTTTTTGACCACACTGATTTGTGTCATTTGTCATCCCCAAGAAACTGACCTACTATTCATAACTTAACTGAACACGATTTCGCACTCGTTTGAATTTATTTTTTTCCAATGACAGTGTCCTTCCGGGTACTCGAATAAAACGTCTCTAAAACATCTATTGGAAAACTCGCGAAAGTCCAAGACTTGGCCTTGGCCCGATTATATGGCCTTTCTAAAGTGCACAAAGAGGGCCTTTCCCTCCGGCCCATCCTATTACTCAAAGCTATTCCAACTTGTGGATGGGCAAAGTGGCTGTTTCGGCATCTCAAATTCCCAACAACTAATTCAGACACTACCGTCAGTTCATCAACACAATTCTTGAAGAAACTTAAAGAGGTAAGCCTACTGCCAAGTGACGTTATGGTATCCTTTGATGTCACGTCCCTTTTTACTTCTATTCTGCAGGTCCTGGCAATCGAGACCATTGAATTACTCCTACGAGGCAAAAACGATGAACCGGAGAATCGCCTCGGAAATGCCCAAATCCTCCAACTACCTAAGTTCTGTCTTAAGACATACTTCACGTTTGACGGAACAATCTACCAACAGGTCAAAGGCATGCCATTGGGGTCACCGATTTTGGGACTCATGGCTGAGGCCGTCCTACAACGATTGGAGTCGCTCGTTTTCCGACACAACAGACCAAAATTCTGGACTCGGTATGTGGATGACACCTTCGTCGTCATCGAACGGGATCAGGGGCTGAAATTCACATAACATCTTAACGCTCTCTTCCCGGACATACAATTTACGGTGGAGGAAGATGAAAACAACCAACTGGCCTTTCTTGATGTCCTTGTTTGCTGCAAATATTCCGGTGGCCTAAAAACAAAAGTATTCAGGAAGGCAACAAACACGACGCAAATACTGTGTTACCACAGCAACCACCCAATGAGCAACAAACGCAGTTACGTAAGGGCAGTTGCGTAAGCGTGTGGAGACACACTGCTGTGAAACGGAAGACAAGACTACCGAAATACAATATCTTCGACGGGTGTTTAGAGCGAATGGCCACCCGCGCAACTTCGTCAACCAGTGCCTACGCAAACGAGACGAGAGATCAAATCCAACCGGCCCCAAATTTTGGCGATCTCTAGAGTACATGAGGAATGTGTCCAAAGCCGTCAGCCATCTTGTCTGACCCCTTGGCCTTGGAGTTGCACACAGACTGGTTGCAACCATAAGGCGCTAGATCATGAAGCCAAAAGACCCACTGCCGCGGCAACAAACATCTGGGGTCGTTTATCGGGTCTGGTGCAGTTGTCGACAAAGCAACTGTGTCAGAGAAACTGGAAGACTACGGCTAACGCAAATGACCGAGCACGCAGCAGCAGTGAGAAGGAAAGACGCCAGCTCCCAAGTAGTAGCTCATTCTAAGGGACCCGGCCGCGAACTGCTCGAGTCATGGTTTTCCGGCTGTGAACCAATCAAAAAGCGCAATGACCTGCCTGCTACATTTTTGGTGTTGAGATTTTGTCTGGGCAAAGTAGTTAGCTACGCGGTGAACGTGGTGGCTCCCGTCTATCCAGACAGATCGTAGAACTTTGTAGCACTGCACATTTTCTTATATACTATACTTTTGTAACCGCTATCAAGGTTATTTTTCATTAGTATACCTCTATCGTGCAGTTGCCTCATTTCATATTCTGATTGTTTCTGCAGGCGAGCCAGCCTTTCCAATCATCCTGTTTAGCCACTTCCAATTGGAATCTCTCCAGGCGTGTCACACTAATCGGTATGTGCCTTCCTCAACGTCTTCTGCCGCTACACCAACCAAATGCATAGAAACGGGTGGAAAACAGGAAATTCATAAGTAATTGATCAAAGAAAGTTTGATTGGGCAACATGGTGCACGACAAGCAACCTAAATCCTACCCATAGTCTTAACCGTAACTCGAATCCTCAACCTTTCCATAAAGTTTTTCTAACCCTAGCATTTAGTCAAGCCCTACCGTTAAGTATAACATTAACCTTGAACTACACTTCAAACTTCTTAAGCTTTTTCAGCAACGTAAGCCTACTACAAAATACTTAATTAAATCCAACAACTAGGCATGCTCAGCAATACAAATGTGACTCATGCATATTCAAGCGTCACCGATATTATTCTAGATTTTGAATGCGTTCACAGAAGACAACTGACGATATCTAACTCTCGTGTCAAAGGAAAATATAAAAACACCCCTTTGGGAACGTTGCAACAAGAGTGCTCCACAGGACTTAAAGAATTCAGTGCATTAAACGTATAAAGTTGTAATCGGTGAAACCACAAGGTTCGAAGCCGTTCTTGGTACGCCAACCTTCAAAAATGCGAGAGAAAAACTCAGATGGTAGATAAATGCTGGACGCATTCTGTTTCCTCCTGCTCACAAGCGCGCTGAAATCTAAATAAAAACAAACACTATTCTAATTCGAAATATCGCTATGTTTAAAATTTCGGGGGCTAAATCCAATCATTTTGCCTACATTGGAGACAATCGAAGTGCAATATTCTGAGCAAGTGTGACTTATGGGCTATTAATGATAAATAAATAATTGTATTTAATGCCAGTTTACAAGCAATATCAAAGAAATATGCAGTGGGAATAAGACCAGCAATGAAAAAATCTCTTGCAGGAATATATTTATTAGAGTTTTTCCTAAATTAATGTTATTAAGTAGAAAAAAACTGCTGCCTATGGGAGGATAGTTGTTCGGAACTGCGAAGGTTTACCACAAGTGCAGTGTGTTAACAGTCTCTCTGACTTTTTAAGGAAACGGGATTTTTAACCAGTCAAGAGAGCTTCTGCGGACGGGTGCTCACTGTCTGCCGAAGAATTCATTGGTTGCGGGCTGCAGAGACAGCACCATCACCCTCAAGGTTAGACCTGGGATCGTGCTCAAATGTCGCGCACTTCGTCGAGTTTGAAGACAGATTTGGCCGTGTCAGAATCGAGAATTCCTGAAAGCTGCTCTTAATGCAGTAAACTAGTGATAATTCTATTAAAAAAGGAAACATTTGCCGGATTTTTGTACTCTGCGATTATTTATTTCATATTGCTATGACGTTTACCGAAAAAAACTGACGATATTAAACTGTGCGTGGTAGTGGAAGAAATAAAAAGACTTTGATATGGCTGCTGCGTCGACAGTAGTAAAGCTTCGAAAAGTGCTAACGGGATAAAATGTACGACTGTTTACAAACTAAAGCAGTAAAAAGAGCCCCTTATGTAATCTGCGAAATCATATGGGATCAATATTCCGAAGCCCACAGTGTTCTTGATACGTCAGACTACGGTGCTCCGGTGATAAAACTCATTTAGTAAAACATAGTTCAGTAAAGTTAAGTATATTTAAGGCTACTAGGTGTTGCCTTTGAAGACAAAAGTAAAAAACGGTACGTACAATATTCAATTGAAATACATGTTACTGCAAAGTAGTGAGTAAAGTATTCACGTGGAAAGAAAATTGTTTTGTAACAGTGGAACCTAAACACAGTCATCAAATAATATAAAGCACCATTGTCTGTAGGTTTGTGCGAAGTTTTAGTAAGAATGAACGGTATAATTCAAGTAAATGTAAATCCCGCTTATGCTTGAATGTGTCTGCCTTGTCCGCCCATAGGACGTCCTCTAGGAGTCCATTGAAGGCACCGACAACTCGCTGCGAAAAGGAGTGGCGACGAACGTCCAGGCGGGATAAGGTTCCTCGAAGTTTGAGAGAAATTCCACGCAGGTTAGTTGTTTTAGTCAATGAAGAAAAGTCTTCGAAGTGTAGAGCACATTCCTGATTCATTTTGAGCCGGTATGTCTCTATGAGATCGCCTCGAATCTGCGTGTATTCAAGAGGGAAAGGTTAAGACCGTCAAGGTTGCATTTGTGTGATAAAGACTTTAGACCTTACATGACTTTTGTTGTCCTCCTTTGAACCCTTTCCAACAGTTTGTAATCGTTTTTTCAGCGATGGTCGCCACGCCTGAGCTCCAAATTCCAAGTGTGAACGAATAAACGTTCCGCATATTTTTTCCAAATATTTCCTTATTAATATATACGACATTGGACACCTTTTTGGCCGCCCTGGCACATTGGGCGGAGAGCTTCAAAGAATACAAAAGGGTGATTCCTAGGTCCTTTTGTTTGGATATATTTGACAGGCACCTTCCGTCAAGGAAGTATTGATGGGAGACGTCAGTCACCTCACGTTCGAGTCCTCCACAAGAGGCCATTGATATACTCGAAGTGCTTAAATCAACGATTTATTGCGAAGACTAAGGAGGTGACCATGCGCTTACGTATCTCGGTCATTTGCTCTCAGAAAGCTACCCGGCCCCAACATAGCCTCGCACATGACTACCCGCATCCTAACATGGAGCGTTCCATCCCACCGTCTCTCTTAACTCCGACTATGGCGTCCGATTAGTATCTTTCCGACAACTTCATAAGCTGTTCATATCTCCTACCAGTGGTTGTTTTTTACGTTTTCTTGCCCTACACTAAAACCTATTATTGACGATGAGCCAAAAGCTCTCGTTCGTCAACTCTGATTTCTCTAAAGCTTATCGCAGATCTCAGGCAGTACGATGACCCCTCTAAATGACTCCGAGCAGCGCCTCTGTCACTTTAATGCACGTACGTCGCGACTGTGGCGCACCCTGCTGGTGGTCGGATGATCGGAATACACCTCGTAGACGCAGCTCATCACATGCGCGCGTATGCGGTCACACTTCTGGAGTTCGGTAATGCACGTTGCCGGACGAGGCGCGTGCCGATTAGTGCGAAGTAGGCTCTCGTCAGCGTGAATATCGATTGTCCCCAGATAATGCCCCGGCAACCCTAAAAGGCCCTCTGCCATCAAGTTTGACCGTTCGGTGGGGTGACTGCCATTAATAGATATCTGACAGATCGGCTGACGTACAACAGGTGACTATCAGAATGTGTTCCTTAAAGTTTCAACTCTACTTGCAACATTTACCGCGTTCAGTGTGACTGTACTCATGTTTCCACTCTCCGAATGAGTACTGTCTCTATAATTTGGCTTTTTTATTTCCACTTGTGTTTTGTAAACAACGAGCAGCAGTGCAATCATCTGATAAATGTTAAATGTCATATTTCGTTACGGATTTCACAGAGACTTCAGCTGCATTACGCCTCATCATCACTTAATGGCCGCTGCAGCCAGTCCTCAATCCCATAATCTCGCAATCAAGCCAATCCTACCATTGCAACGGCGTCATGTTCGCTGCCCCCGCCACCCAGAGAGTTAACGTGTGGGAAAGCGCTACCGCCTTCTCTATCGACAGATGCTCTTCACGTACGTCGCCTGCTTTGAATTACACCAATCTTGCCCTAAAACTAACTCTCATACATTCTGCATGTAACGTCATTTGATGTGGATATCAGCGTGAATTCCAAAGATTTGTCGTCATTGGTATGCACGTACTCAGCTACTCATATAAATAGTTAATCTTTTTCATTTTTGGTACGGGGTTGGAATCAAACGTTAAACGTTCGATTACGTAACTGGGCGGATGTTGATTGGAACAAAACGGTCAAACTCTGCTGTCCCACTGGGCCCGCTGTCTTCGCCGCTAACTAAGTTGAGGGAACTTACTGCATTTGAGAAGGCTGTAGCAGAGAATTCCTGATGGCAAAATCAGCAGGACGACTGAGGTTGGAGAAATGGACATCGTCCTAAATTTTGTCCATGTCATGAGGCAGCGACTGTTAACCGATTCCATTCTCAAGCAATCCTGTATGACTGACTGCATAAATACGTATGTTTTTAAATAAGTAAGCGCCATCGCTGGGACAAGAACTTTAGTCGCCTGACGTTTCCGATGCACATCCGAAGTCATCACCATAGACAGCATAATATATGGATAATGCACACACAAAGTTGATGTATTTATAGGATGCAATCGTTATGCTATTGCATACATACGACAATCAGAGTGTCCCCTTTCATTGAGAATGGTTGGCCTGTAGTGCGCTAATGGTTTGACTGCCGGCATTGGAGTCGTTACCTGCTGAACTTTCGTCACTCGTATTGCATATGGGCGTGATGATGGCTTAGCCACCTGGGTCGCCGGCATTGGCGTTGGAAAATGTGTTCGTTTGTGCGCTCCACAATTGGCTAATTACTTTGGCCAAACTAAGTCTCAGCCACGAATATGCGTTGGGGCGGACACTGCACTTGCAACTACACTGAGGATTCGTGAGTCACGACTCACACAACCCGCGGCTAACGTGCTTGTCACCTCTCGCGAGTATTTCGGCTTCATCAAATTTGCATGTTTAGTCGCGTCTCCTCGAATGAGTCGCAACCTGAGACTTGGCGTCATCTAAACGCTGCAATTCCTTGTGTATTAAGTAACCGTATGTTATGCTGTCTGCGATGATGGGTTCGCGCGTGAATAGGAAACGTCGGGTGAACAAATTTCTTGTCCTAAAGGTCGCGTCTAATTCTTCTCACTTACTTTCTATGACTTGCGTTTTCGCTTTTATCAGACACTTTTAGGTTATCAGATGACATGACTTGGAAGTCGATTGAGAGAACCAGATGGGCAAACTACCTTGTAGAAACAGAAAATTACGATGTTCGATTTACGAGGGGGTACCGAAAAATGAATTGTTATTTGAATTTTTAATTTAAGCTAGCATCTTGAAAAATTAATCTCCTTCGAAATACTGTCCATAAGATGATATACGCTTATTTGAAAGATTTTTCCATGGTGTGAACCTTTCTTCTTATTCTTCTGAACTAATGCTTCTAAGCGCTTTCAGCAATTCTTTAGTTAAGCTGTCCTTTTAAGATTGTCTTCATTCTTGGGAAAAGAAGTCGCAGTGTGATGGGCAACCGACACAAAGCCGTTTTCACGAACAACTGGTTGATTTTGAACGCTGCTACATTTTTGTGATGAGACAGCCAATCCCCCGATCACCACAAATGAGGTGACCTTTTCTTCACTATTCCACGCAATCGCTTCAGCATTTGCAGCCAGTAATGCTGACTCACTGTGATGTCAGAAGGATCAATTTCAGTGTGAAAGAATCCTTGGGTGTCGAATAAAAACCAATCACCATGGCCGCGGTGCTTCTTCAAGTTTGTCATTACAAGATCTCCGAGAGGGTTGGGTGGGGGAAGAGTTAACAAAACACTCGCTCTGTCCCCAGCGATAATTTTTCAAGAATGCTACCTGGCCAATGGCGCAGAAAGGTCGTCACGTAAGCGTACCTAGCAGGAGAGGGCAGTACTGTCAACCCACTTGCCTACAGAAAATAATTATTGTTTTTTGGGTACCCCTCGTATGGTCGGCCCTTGGACGAAAGTATCAGAAGATGTTTGTAAATGGAAAGTCAAATTCGATGAACTCTCAGTAACGCAAGTGCATGAATGCACGATATCATGCTACTTTCAGATGAATACTCGTTTGGAGTGTTCGATCCAACTTCAGGCTTGATAACGGGCGCAATTTATGCCCTGCACGTATTATGTCCTATTTTCCAAAAAATTGACGTATCCGTCACTTTGGACTAATGGTTTGTAGGTACCGAAGACTTCACCTTTTTCTTCTACTTTCCCTCCTCCTCCTCCTCCTCCTCCTCCTCCTCCTCCTCCTCCTCCTCCTCCTCCTCCTCCTCCTCCTCCTCCTCCTCCTCCTCCTCCTCCTCCTCCTCCTCCTCCTCCTCCTCCTTCTCCTCCTCATCCTTTTTCTCCTACGGGTCCTCCCCTCCACCACCTAATACTCCTCCGCTTCATCTCTTTCTTCTTGAGACTTTTTACGAGTAAACTGAAGGTGTTATTTTATGTAGATTTTTCAATTAACACATTAGAACGTTTATTCACCCAGAACACTGACCGCGTATTTCCTAATGCTGCTTTCGACTTATAAAACTTGATGACATTCCATGCAATGTCTTTGAGAACCAAAAGGCTTCACTACAACTGAACGCACATACGCACAAAATTGTTTTATAGACCAGACGTGTCATTATACCTGCCGACATAACTGACAACTAAAGGCGATGTTTGTCTGCAGAAAGTATGCGAAAATTATAGCAGCGTTAGTAGTAACATTATGCAGCTACCAATCGCAGAGGAACAATAGATCGCAAAATAAGAGGCATTATAAAATACTGCATGCCTAGCCGACTTCAGCTCCTTAAAAAACTTCATCGGTCCGTACGTACGCAGTTCGAAAAAGACGCATATTCCTAAAAGTAAAAAAGATAGGCAGCGAATGAATTGATTGTATATAATTATGGGAAATAAAATTAAATTTATGTAAGCACATTAAACATTAGGATTTTATTTTACGGTTACTTGAAAGAACTGCTCGAACTAAAAGAGGATGGGATAGCGGGAGAGCAAAGTGCCCGAACAACACATTGAGAAGTGCTTGATGTTTAGAATTTATGACATTGAGTTTTGAAGCTACTGTTAAGTTTCATTGATTCAACGGTTGCCACTCTTTTTACTTATCCATGGAGACATAATATGCTAGTAACAGAGACAACGAACGCCAAAGACACTACTGGTGCTGCAAGATGTTTGGTCGTCAAGTATGAATCTTGTACATAAAACAAAGTTTATTATTATGCACCTATATTTTCATTAGAGTGGTAGCATGTTCAGTCCGATGGTGTAAAAAGCCGTTCCTCGGGAGGCAATGAAATCTTGGACGACCTGTTTTTCAGTATAGCCGAAATTAAATAGTCTCCCAATGAAAATGTTATCTGCTGCGTATGGTGGATTATGCGGAAAGTTCAACTTCAGCTTCTGCAGTTTTGCCCTTTGTCCTTTGTTTAATGCGCGGTCTAGCGGTGAAGTGTAACAGAATAGGAATCAATTAGTTGACCTATCTAGGTCGTTTTTCGGCAGGTTTTTTTAATCAGTTGATGCAGCTGTTTGCAGGATAATTCTGCCTGGACTGATGAGCCAGATTTTATGCAATAATAATGGATCACACCTGCGCTAGACCATCCAACTTACACCACCCAACACCACCACCCTCCAACTCTTTGTCAGATCATCGTGCTAAAAGTTGGCAGATTTAGTTTTGGATCCATTTCTCATCACACCTTACAGCTCGATTTAAAACTGAATGATTTTTGTGATGAATAAGCAACAATATACAAGCTTCAAAATGTTTTGGTTTCTGCTTTTCATTCAGTTCATTTGTACCTCACATATCCAAATCTTTCAGTTTATCCACTCCGGCTAAGGGAGTTAATATTGTTTGCTTTTTTATCAACAAACAACATAAGTGATAAAGCATATGCACCTTGAGATGGATCTGATTCAACGTGACTTTCAGTTCGCTGCTTTTTAATTTCCTCTGAAGTTAATCGCTAACTTGGAGTTAATCAGTCTATTTGAAGGCCTATCAGCGTAGACTGAAAGTTGACATGAATATTTGGGCCGAATTCTCGCAGCTACAGCGAGATAACCACGTAATATTCTTTAAACTGCCAATATGCAGCCAGTAGTATATTTAGGGGTTACAGGCGGAACCATACTCACAGCCCAGACAGTGTTTCGGTGGAAGTCTGCAGCACGCTGGGAATGCTGGGGGACCCCAATGATGAGACGGACCCCTCGCAGCTGTGTGAAACAGCGGCAAAATACCGGAGAAACACGTGTCTGGGCTTTTAGCTAGTACCTGTGCGTGCAGTATGGTTCTACCTGTAACTTCTAAATGAACTTTAAGTGCGTCAGTACCCATTGCTTCTGGCCGACCAAGAGGTTAAATTTACTAGATCCAAATTTCGCAAAGCTATTTTGTACGGTGTGCAGTGCAGTTATATTAGATAAAAATACACTATGGAAATTCCGAGTGGTCTGAGATGCTGCATTTCCCCCTAAGAACTCATAGTTCAAAATTGACTGAATTTTTAATTTTTCCGTCTTTAAACAAGAATGGTGAAAACATTATTTTTGATATTTTTGAAAGGTCAAACTGATTTAGAATAAACAAAAATATGCGTGGTTGCTTTTTCACAAAAACAAAGAGAATTTCAACGAATAATATCAACGTGAAATACAAACTGTAAAATTTAGCCGTATGCCTCACTACAAATTGCACACTTGACGACCCAGTACTTTGGACGCGTCGTCCTGCTTCCACGTCGCATTTTGTTCCAGCCTCTACTCCGCGCAGGAGTGAGCCCGGTCAGTCACTTCACTTGAGAGCAGCCACGAATAGCTTGCCTCCCTACAATTCTTAACATAATCACCGACGCACGGATGCTAAAAATCAATGTCCCTAACAAATGACATTAACTACCACTTTTGCTAGTCAAATCACGTGACTGTATCAAATATGTACGTATTTATGAGTGACACGGAAGGAACTAGCACGCAATGCAGGATAGCGTGCTAGTTATGGGCACGAAGTTGTCTGGGCTACCCTAGAAGATCCTAGACTTCATAACAGGCGCTATTAATGCCTTGCAGATATCTAGTCGAATTCCCGAAAAATGAGAAGAAATGTGGTTTCGGAAAATTAATTGGTGAGGAACTAAGACTTCTTCTGGATATTTTAAATTAAAAGTTAGAATAGAAATTTTGCTTATTTTTCAATTAGGGTAGATTTGGGACATTTGCATGAAAAATGAAACACGGTTTCATCGGAATAAATTTGAATTAGTCGTGCGCACCCACATACATGTCAATTTTCCTCCCTCTACGTTGATGTCTAATTAGAGAGTTCGCTGTTGAATAAGAGGTCGCGAAATTGTATGAGCTCATTAAATTCTACCTATTTTTTCGCCTTGGCCTTATTTAAATTCGCAGGATAGTTTACGTAGACTACTTTCCGTGTGCCTATTAATTTTGCATTCAGAGTTCACAAGTTGATCATATCCCATGCAGTTACCAGCGCCCTACAAGAGTCTGCTTCATAATACCATAAACACCTACTCATAGCCTGTTTTAGAGAATAAACGTATGCGGACCCTGGCAAACCTAATCGACAAAGCAAACCGTAGTTTTTTCTGTAAAAAGAGATGCGTACATTTTTGAAGCTTTGATGAGACAAATTTGCAATAACTGTTTGGACTTAAACAAGAGCCCAAGAGATTTACAACATCATAAATATGAGTAAAGAGGAAGACTGGGCGAGCACCTGTCGTCCAGTCCTATTCGCTACTCATACAACAGTTCGACCGTCGATTTCGACGAGGTCCACTGTATGCTCCACACAAGGTGGTGCAGGGACGGTGACTTGCGCGTGATTTAGTTTAAAGTGATAGTAGCCTTGCGCTGCAGCTACCGCACTCTCTCCTCCTCCCCCATCTGAACCCGGTGTCATGACAGAGTCAAGAAAACCGGAGATGGGAGAGGGTGCAGGTGGCTGGCGCGGCCGGAGTCGCCCCTGGGTGTACCACCACACCTGGCTGGGATCCCACGGAGTGGGAGTGCCATAAAGGCCACATTAAGAAGAAGCCATTGCAGCCTGACTCTCAGTCCGCCAGTCAGCCACTACACACAAAAAACACATTGGGCTGACCACGCGGACACACACACACCGGGCACTTAAACATTCACATCAATTCACCATCAAATATTGCCTTCTGTGTTGACGTGGATCTCTTCAATCTGAAGCACATTGGGCTCTTGCGGTATATGCACGTGTTAGTAGTTTTTTTTTCTCTCTCTCGCTCTCTCGCTCTGCCTGCCTGTGCACCTGCCTGGAGCCCTTGGCAAAATAAATTTCAAATATGCAGATGCTTTTCATGATTTTTTGTTACGGAGTACATGTTGCGCAGAGTAGCATGCACGCATGTTAACGGTTACGGAAATTAACCAACTGTTTGTAGGGTTATTTAAGCACTCCCATAGGCTCCTTCCCCGACGCGTCTCACCGTTTCCCCGGAAAAAAGTTTGTTTTAACGAGCAAATGCTGCTTCCGATTTTTTCACTTTCACACATTTCTCAAGTTGCGTTTGCGCTTTTTCCAGTTTCCCCACTGCGTCGAAAATGCTGGTGCTAAATTTGCTGTGTCTTATGAAGTTACGGCAAGGAATTCCGTCCAAAGCTTGACGTGAACTCCCAGACCCAAATTCACGCACAATCTGCCTATGTTAGGTAGGGCCAAAAGCCTTTGATGCAATTTCGACGCCTTACGAGTCATCTACCTGGGTCTGGAAGTACATTTAGTCTCACCTCATAGTGTCCTCGGTCGAGCTGACGTTTCATTTGCCTAGCATTCTTATTTTCCCTTTTTTTAAACTAAGGACCCTAGTAATAAGAGTTACCTAAGGATGACGCGTACTACTACAAGATTGGAAAAGTGGAAATTTATGGTGTCTGTATAAACGCACTCTCAACACAATCACGGAAGTCAAAAATGCGTGTTTTTAGATTAGGTCTATTTTTTTCAGCTGCACCTTGCAATCGCCTTATACATTAATACCTAGTGCCTCGGCAATCCAAGAACCCTTCGACACATATGCAGTATCTGTCGTCTGGATGCAGCCACATTTATCAATACCCCGAAGGAATTATTCCTGAGGGACATAGTTTAATATTTCTTTCAGCTTCACTATTTAGTGTGTTTGCGAAACTGGCACCGAAATTGGCCCCGAGTTGTATAGTGTGACAACTACAAAATAGAAAATCTTGCTGAGGATGTTGTTTTACTCTAAGTTCAATAATTCATCAAACAATACAGATGGACTTGCGCTAAATTCCAAGAAGTTTACCTCAAGCCATGTTCTATCCCCAACCGTGTCTGTATTGAGGGGTCCTGCTCCCGTGTCTACCACCTAATTAAAGTTGGTAACTTATGGTCAGCAGCAAAAGTTTGTTTATGGAATGTGCAGAAGGTGGTGTTACTGGTTATTTTGCCAGAAATTAAATTTATCTAAATTTTTTATAGTACCGTCGGAGTCGATGACTCCCAAGCGATATAATACCAGCTTACGACTGAGGTGGGTAAAACGCAAAGGCAGTCAGTGAGGTAGATAAAAACAATTCGCCTCCTTTAATACTAAGGGAAATTAATCTCTAGTAATTTGCTTTGTCATAGACGGAATGTTTGGCTTGACCAGTGGCGCTTACAGGAATTCGCAATTTTAAGATCTATTTTCTCCATAGCATGTGCATATAGTAAAAAGTAATTATTTTCTATGTTAGCAGGGAGATACTGTTGGGCGTTTAGTTTGTAATTTTGAAGCGATTTTTATTCATAGAAAAGGCGCTGAGACTGTAGGAAAGTTTGGTTCTGAGAGGGATACCGGGGAAACTATTTGTCACCCTCGCTATAAACACACAACGCACAAAAGTACAGGCGCGAGGCATTCAGAGGAACGGATTTTCTTTACGTCAAATAACTGAAAGTTAACTACGCACTCAGAGCTCTCCTTGCCAAAAGCCTTCGCTTACTGAATGCTCGAGACAAGTATTGGCCCAGACGGCTTCAGCCAAGCCGGTCAGCTGACAATCGTTACTCACAAACTGTTTCAGTGGCCTGCATTGCTGCATTCACCGTTTTTGATGAACTGCTTTTACCAAACGCATTTATTGAAAATCAAAAGATTTTTTTCACAGTACATTTGAAATCCGACCGATCACCAATTTCATCGTGCGCTGGTTAGGACGGTAGCCCTGCACGACCATTTAGCGATGATGAAAAATTAAATGACAAGTAACAACCAGCCTATGATACTCCCATTTCTGAATATTTCATGCATGATCACATTCACAATGTCAGCTGTTGGGTTCTCGTCCAAAAGTTTATTTCACTTTCTCGAAAAATCCGCTTATATAAAAACGGGCATGCTAGAGATACGCATTCAGCTGGCGAGTACCGGTTACAATACGCGCCTTTTTCTCCTTTAATGTTACATCATACTTTGTCTAGGCTAGTAATAACCACGTCAGCACTTGAACAAATTTTCATGGGGGATTTGCCGACTAGACTGCCTTTTGATTGAACCATTAGCTGATGATTTTTATCCCCTAACGGGTTCGCGGATCAAATGATTCGTCACTAGGCCCTTTGGCTCCGAAGTGGTTTTGCAAAATCTCAATTTTGGATAGCCCATTTAATTATTTGTGTGCAAATCTCTTGCATTGTTGAGCATAAAAGGTTTGTTGTCAATGTTCGACACCCACACAATGGACAGTCAGGCGCGTGAGCTCGTTTACTAAACAGAGATGCTGAATTAAGCACATGGGGTGATTTTCAGTCTGATCATCTAGCCTGATCTAGAAAAAAACAGGCAATGAGTCAGTTAGGTGGCGAGCTGTCACAGTCAGCGTCTTTGGAGGAGAAAAAAACAATAAGATGGGGTTTACTGTGAATGTACAAGCAGTCTTCAATGGACTGAGGGAATCCTACAAAGCGCACAGTCTATTTTCTGTTTGTAAGACGTGCTAGGGGTAGGATATTAGACACCAAGCTTCGAGAGCAAAGTCAAATGTCTTGTCAAACAATTATTCCGCATATCCAGTTCAAAATGATTTTAATGTGAGCAACTCTCTCGCACACGGCTACTGACCTAGGATTGTTACATTCTTAAGAGTTAACAAGTGTTGTTGGAGGGTACTATCTGCAAGTAAATTGCATTTAGTCGTTACACAAAGGAAAAAAAATCACAAAAAGGAAATTGAAAATATTCGTGTGAGGATGGTCTGGGCATAAAAAATTCAAGGGAATGTAATCCACTAGGTCGAACTTGCTTATATAGTTCTACAAACCGCTGCGCTATATAACAGGCCGATATACATATACAGTACCTACAGTACCTACATATACTAGTACCTTATGTCGGAAGAACGGTATAACATCGTTGCCATATATATATATATATATATATATATATATATATATATATATATATATATATATATATATAAGCAAAATTTGCATTCTAACTTTTAATTTAAAATATCCAGAAGAGGACGTAGTTCCTCACCAATTGAGTTTCCGAAACCACATTTCTTCTCATTTTTCGGGAATTTGACTAGATATCTGCAAGGCATTAATAGCGCCTGTTATGAAGTCTAGGATCTACTAGGGTAGCCCAGACAACTTCGTGCCCATAACCAGCACGCTATCCTGCATTGCGTGCTAGTTTATTCCGTACACGTTTGATACAGTCACGTGATTTGACTAGCAAAAGTGGTAGTTAATGTCATTTGTTAGGGACATTGATTTTTCAGCATCTGTGCGTCGGTGATTATGTTAGGAATTGTAGGAAAAACAAGCTATTCGTGGCCGCTCTCAAGTGAAGTGACTGACCGGGCTCGCTCTTGCGCGGAGTAGAGGCTGGAACAAAATGTGACGTGGAAGCAGGACGACGCGTCCAAAGAACTGGGTCGTCAAGTGTGCAATTTGTAGTGAGGCATACGGCTAAATTTTACAGTTTGTATTTCACGTTGATATTATGCTTTGAAATTTTCTTTGTTTTTGTTAAAAAGCAACCACGCATATTTTTGTTTATTCTAAATCAGTTTGACCTTTCAAAAATATCAAAAATAATTTTTTCACCATTCTTGTTTAAAGACGGAAAAATTAAAAATTCAGTCAATTTTGAACTATGAGTTCTTAGGGGGAAATGCAGCATCTCAGACCACTCGGAATTTCCATAGTGTATTTTTATCTAATATAACTGCACTGCACACCGTACAAAATAGCTTTGCGAAATTTGGATCTAGTAAAATTAACCTCTTGGTCGGCCAGAAGCAATGGGTAATGACGCACTTAAAGTTCATTTAGAAGTTACAGGTAGAACCATACTGCACGCACAGGTACTAGCTAAAAGCCCAGACACGTGTTTCTCCGGTATTTTACCGCTGTTTCACACAGCTGCGAGGGGTCCGTCTCATCATTGGGGCCCCCAGCATTCCCAGCGTGCTGCAGACTTCCACCGAAACACTGTCTGGGCTGTGAGTATGGTTCTGCCTGTAACACCTAAATATACTACTGGCTGCATATTGGCAGTTTAAAGAATATTACGTGGTTATCTCGCTGTAGCTGCGAGAATTTGGCCGAAATATTCATGTCAATTTTCACTCTACGCCGATAGGCCTTTAAATAGACTGATTAACGCCAAGTTAGCGATTAATTTTAGAGGAAATTAAAAAGCAGCGAACTGAAAGTCACGTTGAATCAGATCCATCTCAAGGTGCATATGCTTATCACTCATGTTGTTTGTTGATAAAAAAGCAAACAATAGTAACTCCATTAGCCGGAGTGGGTAAACTGAAAGATTTGGATATGTGAGGTACAAATGAACTGAATGAAAAGCAGAAACCAAAACATTTTGAAGCTTGTATATTGTTGCTTATTCATCACAAAAATCATTCAGTTTTAAATCGAGCTGTAAGGTGTGATGAGAAATGGATCCAAAACTAAATCTGCCAACTTTTAGCACGATGATCTGACAAAGAGTTGGAGGGTGGTGGTGTTGGGTGGTGTAAGTTGGATGGTCTAGCGCAGGTGTGATCCATTATGATTGCATAAAATCTGGCTCATCAGTCCAGGCAGAATTATCCTGCAAACAGCTGCATCAACTGATTAAAAAAAAACCTGCCGAAAAACGATCTAGATAGGTCAACTAATTGATTCCTATTCTGTTACACTTCACCGCTAGACCGCGCATTAAACAAAGGACAAAGGGCAAAACTACAGAAGCTGAAGTTGAACTTTCCGCATAATCCACCATACGCACCAGATAACATTTTCATTGGGAAACTATTTAATTTCGGCTATACTGAAAAACAGGTCGTCCAAGATTTCATTGCCTCCCGAGGAACGGCTTTTTACACCATCGGACTGAACATGCTACAACTCTAATGAAAATATAGGTGCATAATAATAAACTTTGTTTTTTGTACATGATTCATACTTGACGACCAAACATCTTGCAGCACCAGTAGTGTCTTTGGCGTTCGTTGTCTCTGTTACTAACATATTATGTCTCCATGGATAAGTAAAAAAAGAGTGGCAACCGTTGAATCAATGAAACTTAACAGTAGCTTCGAAACTCAAAGTCATACATTCTAAACATCAAGCACTTCTCCATGTGTTTTTCGGGCACTTTGCTCTCCCGCTATCCCATCCTCTTTTAGTTCGAGCAGTTCTTTCAAGTAACCGTAAAATAAAATCCTTATGTTTAATGTGCTTACATAAATTTAATCTTATTTCCCATAATTATATGCAATCAATTCATTTGCTGCCTATCTTTTTTACTTTTAGGAATATGCGTCTTTTTCGAACTGCGTACTTACGGACCGATGAAGTTTTTTAAGGAGCTGAACTCGGCTAGGCATGCAGTAATTTATAATGCCTTTCATTTTGCGATTTATTGTTCTTCTGCGATTGGTAGCTGCATAATGTTACTACTAACGCTGCTATAATTTTCGCATACTTTCTGCAGACAAACATCGCCTTTAGTTGTCAGTTATGTCAGCAGGTATAATGACACGTCTGGTCTATAAAACAATTTTGTGCGTATGTGCGTTCAGTTGTAGTGAAGCCTTTTGGTTCTCAAAGACATTGCATGGAATGTTATCAAGTTTTATAAGTCGAAAGCAGCATTAGGAAATACGCGGTCAGTAGTCTGGGTGAATAAACGTTCCAATGTGTTAATTGATAAATCTACATAAAATAACACCTTCAGTTTACTCGTAAAAAGTCTTAAGAAGAAAGAGATGAAGCGGAGGAGTAATAGGTGGAGGAGGGGAGGACCAGTAGGAGAAAAAGGATGAGGATGAGGAGGAGGATGAGGAGGGAGGAGGAGGAGGAGGAGGAGGAGGAGGAGGAGGAGGGAAAGTAGAAGAAAAAGGTGAAGTCTTCGGTACCTACAAAGCATTAGTCCAAAGTGACGGATACGTCAATTTTTTGGAAAACAGGGCATAAACTGTGCCCGTTATCAAGCCTGGGGTTGGATCGAACACTTCAAACGGGTATTCATCTGTAAAGTAGCATGATATCGTGCATTCATGCTCTTGCGTTACTGAGAGTTCATCGAATTTGACTTTCCATTTACAAACATCTTCTGATACTTTCGTCCAAGGGCCGACCATACGATGGGGTACCCAAAAAACAATAATTATTTTCTGTAGGCAAGTGGGTTGACAGTGCTGCCCTCTCCTGCTAGGTACGCTTACGTGACGACCTTTCTGCGCCATTGGCCAGGTAGCATTCTTGAAAAATTATCGCTGGGGACAGAGCGAGTGTTTTGTTAACCCTTCCCCCCACCCAACCCTCTCGGAGATCTTGTAATGACAAACTTGAAGAAGCACCGCAGCCATGGTGATTGGTTTTTATTCGACACCAAAGGATTCGTTCACACTGAAATTGATCCTTCTGACATCACAGTGAGTCAGCATTACTAGCTGCAAATGCTGAAGCGATTGCGTGGGATAGTGAAGAAAAGGCAACCTCATTTGTGGTGATCGTGGGATTGGCTGCCTCATCACAAAAATGTAGCAGCGTTCAAATTCAACCAGTTGTTCGTGAAAACGGCATTGTGTCGGTTGCCCATCACACTGCGACTTCTTTTCCCAAGAATGAAGACAATCTTAAAAGGACAGCTTTGCTAAAGAATTGCTGAAGGCGCTTAGAAGCATTAGTTCCGAAGAATAAGAGGAAAGGTTCACACAATGGAAAAATCTTTCAAATAAGCGTATATCACCTTATGGACAGTATTTCGAAGGAGATTAATTTTTCAAGATGCTAGCTTAAATTAAAAATTCAAATAAAAATTCATTTTTCGGTACCCCCTCGTAAACCTAACATCGTACTTTTCTGTTTCTACAAGGTAGGTTGCCCATCTGGTTCTCTCAATCGACTTCCAAGTCATGTCATCTGATAACCTAAAAGTGTCTGATAAAAGCGAAAACGCAAGTCATAGAAAGTAAGTGAGAAGAAGTAGACGCGACCTTTAGGACAAGAACTTTGTTCGCCCGACGTTTCCTATTCACGCGCGAACCCATCATCACAGACAGCATAACATACGGTTACTTAATACACAAGGAATTGGAGCGTTTAGATGACGCCAAGTCTCAGGTCGCGACTCATTCGAGAAGACGCGGTTCGATGAAGCCGAAATTCTCGTGAGAGGTGACAATCACGTTAGCCGCGGGTTGTGTGAGTCGTGACTCACGAATCCTCAGTGTAGTTGTAATTGCAGTGTCCGCCCCAACGCATATTCGTGGCTGAGACTTAGTTTGGCCAAAGTAATTAGCCAATTGTGGAGCGCACAAACGAACACATTTTCCAACGCCAATGCCGGCGACCCAGGTGGCTAAGCCACCATCACGCCCATATGCAATACGAGTGACGAAAGTTCAGCAGGTAACGACTCCAATGCCGGCAGTCAAACCATTAGCGCACTACAGGCCAACCATTCTCAATGAAAGGGGCCACTCTGATTGTCGTATGTATGCAATAGCATAACGATTGCATCCTATAAATACTTCAACTTTGTGTGTGCATTATCCATATATAATGCTGTCTATGGTGATGACTTCGGATGTGCATCGGAAACGTCAGGTGACTAAAGTTCTTGTCCCAGCGATGGCGCTTACTTATTCAAAAACATACGTATTTATGCAGTCAGTCATACAGGATTGCTTGAGAATGGAATCGGTTAACAGTCGCTGCCTCATGACATGGACAAAATTTAGGACGATGTCCATTTCTCCAACCTCAGTCGTCCTGCTGATTTTGCCATCAGGAATTCTCTGCTACAGCCTTCTCAAATGCAGTAAGTTCCACAACTTAGTTAGCGGCGAAGACAGCGGGCCCTGTGGGACAGCAGAGTTTGACCGTTGTGTGCCGATCAACAGCCGCCCAGTTACGTAATCGAACGTTTAAAGTTTGATTCCAACCCCGTACCAAAAATGAAAGAGATTAGCTATTTATATGAGTAGCTGAGTACGTGCATACCAATGACGACACATCTTTGGAATTCACGCTGATATCCACATCAAAAATGACGTTACATGCAGAATGTATGAGAGTTAGTTTTAGGGCAAGATTGGTGTAATTCAAAGCAGGCGACGTACGTGAAGAGCATCTGTCGATAGAGAAGGCGGTAGCGCTTTCCCACACGTTAACTCTCTGGGTGGCGGGGGCAGCGAACATGACGCCGTTGCAATGGTAGGATTGGCTTGGTTGCGAGATTATGGGATTGAGGACTGGCTGCAGCGGCCATTAAGTGATGATGAGGCGTAATGCAGCTGAAGTCTCTGTGAAATCCGTAACGAAGGCAATCAGCAATGGAGCATCACGTGACCTCCGAAATGCCCCCCGTTGGACCCCCTCCCAAGGGCGACAGTTTTTTTCTCCTAAATATCACCGGGAGTTTTTTTTCACTGTCTGCTCTTTTTCAACTTTGTTCCACTATGTTGGCCTCGCCAGCATATCGAGATACTATTTTTTTTGATACCACAACTCGCATGTACAAACAGGGAATTCAAAGGTGACTCACCTTCATCTCCCTCAAATATACTGATACTGATACTAATACGGAAATATGACATTTAACATATATAAGATTATTGCACTTCTGGTCGTAGTTTACGAAACACAAGTGGAAATAAAAAGGCAAAATTATAGAAACAGTACTCTGTCGGAGAGTGGAAACATGAGTACAGTCACACTGAACGCGGTAAATGTTGCAAGTGGAGTTGAAACTTTAAGGAACACGTTCTGCTAGTCACCTGTTGTACGTCGGCCGATCTGTAAGATATCTATTAATGGCAGTCACCCCACCGAACTGCCAAACTTGATGAGAAAGGGACTTTTAGGGTTTCTGGGACATTATCTGTTGAAAATCGATATCCACACTGACGAGAGCCTACTTTGCACCATTCGGCACGCGCCTCGTCCGGAAACGTGCATAACCAAATTCCAGAAGTGTGACCGCATACGCGCGCATGTGATGAGCTGCGTCTACAAGGCCTGGGCAAGATGTATTCCGATCATCCGGCCATCAGCAGGGTGCGCCACAGTCGCGACGTACGTGTGTTAAAGCGACAGAGGCGCTGCTCGGAGTCAAGTAGAGTGGTCATCGAGCTGCCTGAGATCTGCGATAAGCTTTCGAGAAATCAGAGTTGAAAAACGAGAGTTTTTAGCTCATCGTCAATAATAGGTTTTAGTTTAGGGCGAGAAAACGTAACAAACAACCAATGGTAGTAGATATGGACAGCTTATAAAGTTGTCGGAAATATATTAATCGGAGGCCGTAGTCGGAGTTAAGGGAGTCGGTGGGATGTAATGCTCCGTGTTAGGATGCGGGTAGGCATGTGCGAGGCCATGTTGGGTCCAAGGTAGCTTTCTGCGAGCATATGACCCGAGATACGTAAGCGCATGGTCACCTCCTTAGTCTTCGCAAGAAATCGTTGATTTAAGCACTTCGAGTATCTCACCGGCCTCTTGTGGAGGACTCGAACGTGAGGTGACTGACGTCTACTCAATGGTCGCTGTCAGTTAGTTAAGAAACGATTGAGCTGTGATAAGACTTTACCAAAAAACTATGTTCCAGTTCTGCTTTTGATCCGCCATATTTATGAGTTTCGTAGAAAAACGAGGTAGGGATACCTTGAATGGCCTCCTAAACAGCTCACACGGGCATAGGAGCCAGCCCGCCCGCTTAAAATAGGTTGCCTTGCGGTAAATTTCAGGAAGGGTAAATATACCTATGGCTTAACGTCAACATCTGCCCTAAAATAGAACAAAACTCCGACCTTTACCTGAACCCTAGCTCCACCCTTACCTAAACCCTACAGTTAACACGATAATTATCTTAATCCTTAGCCCAATCACGACCCTAACCCCAACTCCGACTTCAACCTCGAACTTAAACCATAACATAACCGTAACCATCACCTTCATCCTAAACACAATTTCCTTTGATTTTAGCGTAAAGTCACAAGTATCGAGGGTGGTTCCTTTTCCCGTGTCCTATTTAGGCGACCATTCGAGGCATCCTTACCAAAAACAGTTAGTCAAAGAGGTCAAGATGTACGAAAATAGCTTGCTAAATGTTGCGAATAATTTATCTCACGTATTCTGAACTCGTAGAAAACACAGCAACTCATCCTTCTTGAAGCTCTTTGAAATCCAGTAGCAGACGTGAATGTAACAGATGGTATTTTCAATGCTTTCTTGTCTAAAACCGTTCTAGAATATGGAAACGCTCCAAATTCGGACCTCCAGGTTGAGACCGATGCCGTCTTTGGAACTTTAACTTTGCCTTTTAGACGTAACCTTTAACATTTAACGTCTTTTTCAATCTCAAAGTCCTTGACAGGACAGTGTTCCAAGTAGTATTTTAAAGATCGACGCATATAATATTTTCCCGCCCCTGTCTGTGTAAGATATGTAATCTCGCTCTCAAAAGTGACCCCTTTCCCTGTTCGTGTAACAAACACTCATTCTGCCTATTTCAAAGCACGACCAATATGTCACTTGATGACGATACATAAATA
This sequence comes from Schistocephalus solidus, assembly GCA_017591395.1. Lineage (NCBI taxonomy): Eukaryota > Metazoa > Platyhelminthes > Cestoda > Diphyllobothriidea > Diphyllobothriidae > Schistocephalus > Schistocephalus solidus. Next base: position 39,247 of record WEDG01011179.1, read on the forward strand.
CATATCAGCCCCACAGTTTCAAAATCTTCGACAACTTGGTCAAAGATAAATTGATGTATCAGTTAAGCAACAATAGCCTACTGAGTGCGGCTCAGTAATGACTTCCTCAACAATTGATCTTCTGACACCTGGAAGCTCTATCTCCATCTCTCTCTTTCTCTCTCTCTGGGCATGTTCTACAATCTATGGACAATGGTTTCGCACTTTACAAAGTCTTTATCGAATTCAACAAGGCTTTAGATCATAGTGATGATGCTCTCCTTACCTTGAAATGTTCGTCTTCTGAAATAGGTTTTAAACGGTTGAGTTTGATATCTCACTATCTGGGAAATCGCATACTGGATTTATTTCAGAATAGCAGGTACTTATGCACGTTGATAATCGGAAAGTTGTCTATCAATGCAAAACAGCAGATCGAGACATTTTACTCTCACTCTGTAAAACATAACCACTGTACACGGTTTTCTCCCCTTTTTGAGAACAAATGTGCAGTTATGGTTGCTGGCGATGGTCAGCAACTTCAAGTAATTAGTAATGATCATGACATCAAGTCACCCGGAGTAAGTAAGGATCTGGGTAAGATTTGATTTTTACCATATTTCTTGGCAGTAACAGTGAATTTTTTCCCGACTAAATAAAGCATTTGGACCAATTAGCAGCACTTTGCGCAATTGCGGTTTAAATCCGTGCCTGGCCTGTCGCTTTCTATTTACCGCAGGAGATTAGCTGCAGTATTAGCTCTTTAAGTATACTTTTATAAATTATTAACTCCTTTTCTCTATTCCTTTAACTAAAGTTCTGTCTAGAAGTTTACGATGTCCCGGGAGAGACTTGCAAAAAGGCGCAAGCTTGCAGCCCCCCTCCCTCCATCCTTGATTAGTATAGTCATGGGAGGAGATATATTTGGCGCTTGCGAGACTTTGCAGCCTCCATTAGATATTATGAATTCTTAAATTCCTTTGGTTCACCTTGAAGCTCTTGATCTTCTGGTCACTCAAACGTATACGTCCTGTAATAATCGGTCTTCGTCTGAGGAAAAAATAGATCTCCTGCTACATGGAAGTATGAATAGTGCTTCTGAGACAGGCACGCAACAGGCCTTTCAATAAACTTGAGTAATTTGTTCTGAAAATGAAGAACGGATACAACACAAGCATACTTTTATGCTGCTATTGATGGTGCGCATTCGTTTCTGCAAATCTGTGACATGGAATTCAGATTAACGCAAGCTAAGTGACTGCCCTCGCTCAGTAGTAATGCCGCTATACTAGACGCTCTCTTTTCCTTGATTGAGGTCGAATTCATACTCTCAAGGAAGGAGATTAGCAGAAGATGCTGTTGACTATGTCATTGCTCAGTTTACCCTGACCTCATCCCAATTCAAATGAAACGGAAAAGTTTTAAACTGTCAGCAAGCAGCACATAAATGATTACTCCTGTTGTCATGTTGAACAAGTCGGATCCAATGTCATCAAGAGCCTCGCAGAATGAATCCCTAGTTTACTCTGTACGGAAACCGATTATGATTGATCTTGGGGGATCGCACGGCAACAGTACATCTCTTATTCCCACACCCATACCAAGTCCACCAGTAACTCCTAGTAAACCAACGCAGATCGATAGCTCAAAGACAAGTCCGACTTAGTGCTCAGTCACTCGAAAATATAATAAATCTAGCTTCTCCACGAAAAGTACACATTTAAGATCACCCACTTCTCCCCAAAACACCCCACCTCAACTACCTCGACTATCCAACTACTCCCAGACCCTATATTGCGGCTGCTTAAAACAAACGTGGCAGTAGTCCCACCTAGGATTGGTGCTCCTGTTTCATTCACAGCAGGGTGTACCCCACCCCATGGCACGTTCCCTCCACTGTCGTTTTATCGGTGGTTTCCTGATACGAATGGTCCTACTGGAATAGTAAACTCACCCGATCGTCTGGGTGACCTTATCGGGAATACTTTGCAGTATCCTGCCCATGGGTTTCCCGGACAAGCTCCGATAGCTAACGGTGATGAGGGTGCGCCACAGTCGCGACGCAGCCTCTCGCCCTCGCCGTAGGACTTTTCGACCGTGGGGAAGGAGGGAAGGGTGAGGATAGAGGGAGAAGAGGAGAGATAGAAGCAAGAGTAAGAAGAGGAGGATAGAGGAGGGGATGGAGGAGAAGTAGGAGGGGAGAGGGGAGTAGAGTGGGAAAAGGAGAGGAGGAAGAGCAGGGAAGACGGGAGAGGGCAAGAACAGGGGGAAGGGAGCAAACGTACCGGGTGTGAAGACAAACAAAAACCGGGG
>WEDG01011182.1:0-30539 GCA_017591395.1 Schistocephalus solidus
ATGAGCTCGAGGTACTGCTTTCAAACAACGCCAATGTATGTATTCGTATCTATTGTTATTATTGTTGTTGGTGGTGTGTTGGTGTTATTGATGTGTTATTATTATCGAATGCCTTACTAAGATCAAAATAGATAACTACCACAGAGAGATGATCATTACGAAGAGAGGTTAGTAGATTTAGAAGAGACATGTGGCAGGTTTCACTAGAGCGGTCCGGTAAGAAGCCGTGTTGGGAAAAGTTGATAATTTGATTGCTTATGCAAAAATCCGTGATTTGTTTTGCAATTAGTTTTTCGAAGAGATTAGCTAGTTTTATGAACACCGCGATAGTTATGAATGGCTATGGAGGAACATCTAGGGAGTCATGCCTCTTACAGAGGGTCATTGGAGCATGGAACAGAATTCATGACGAGGTGATTATTTGAGAAATTGTTGAGCAATTTAAATTCAACCCAGATGTTCATTTGCCGAGAAAACCTGCATACCTAATCATGATTGTAGAAGTGGCGGCAGTTTGCACCTTTCTCGCACATACTGCTTACTTCATATTTACGTTTCTTAGATTTTTGGTTGTCAAACATAATTATATTGTCATTCCGGATTTTAATAGAGAGCTCAAGGGTTTAGCCTTTTCCCCTGAATAAAGTGACGTATAACGACTGATTTGGTGTCGGATTGCTGGCGCAGGCTGCATTGCCGCCTATTTCACGTGACTCGAGCCGCCTAGTCATGGTATTAAAGATTCCTTATAGGTATGGAATGCTCCGGCAGCATATAAATCTAACTAGAATACTTCAGTAGGCATCATACCGCCATTTATTTCGACCGATTGAATACACGTTTGTACTTGTAAATTCAATTTTCCCCACAGGCGTATTTGAAGGTAACTCATGACATGCTGGTGCGATTCAATTTCATTTTTTACGGCCTTTGGGGATATAGAATGTCATGAGGAGCATGCGGAAAGAACCTATATGTTGATTGACCACTCAGTCGACTACCACCAATTGTTGCCTTCTTTCCTCGACGATCCGAAACATTCTTGAACAGTTTCATATGCTGAGTGCGGTCATCAAGGATACCAATTACTGTCGTGACGAGAGTCAATAGACGCAAAAGTTTCTAGTGATACTGGGGTGAGCTTTTAAAGCGGAGTATATGCAACATTTATTAAAAGTATGCAAAATGACAGATGTTTACACGATCCTTTATGTCCTTGACTTGAGTTACCATTAACAGTTCGCAAATCCGCCTCACAATGAGCACCTTTAAAGCCTATGTTACTGGTTCTTCTCTATGAGTGTCTGTTCAGCTATGCAAACTAAAATCAAGCGAAGTAAATTTGAGGATAATATAAAATATGAGATAGACGAAGGTAGCGAGAAAGCTAACTTCAACGTTCTCAGAAATAGATATGAAGTAACGAAATATGCTTTCAAAATGAAAAAAACTAAGAAAACACAACAAAGAGCAAATATAAGTCCGTTGAAACTATCCCATTGAATTACAGACACAAGTTCACATTTAAGTTTCTCAGATATTCATTTGTAGAGGCCTGTTATATTGTGATTGTTGGATGTGCATAGTGATCTCGAGTGCAAAAGCTCTATTTCATCAATCAAATAAATAAAGCGGCTTCCAGAAAAAAATAAAAGAAGGCGTTTCAAGACAAGCTAGCTTTAACTTATCAATATAAGCCAGTCTTTCTTCAGCGATAAAAAATAAGTAACACAGAAAAAGAAAAGTTTCGTGTTTTTGGTTTAAATGAACTGGAGAGAATACGAACGTTTACGCAGCATGCGATGCACCTTTATACAGTGACTGAACAAATGCCTCACAATTTATATGATTAATTTATTCAAAAACCACTTTGTTTGCTTTTTGAAAAATGAACACCGTGCAGTTATACCCCGTTATCAAAACACATGACTTTTAGAAGTCTGCTGGCAACAAACTTACAGATTCATAGCTTTTAAGTTTTGCTTGTATCCGAGTGTGAATGTTTATTTGAGTGGATATGTTGGCAAAATTCACTACCCAAGCTACTTCTGATTGCTCCAATTTATGCATCCCCGCTGAAGTTATTGAAGATATTAAATTTATAAAGTAGTTCTCTTACAAACGTTTACGGGTGTACCTTACTTAACGATTCTTTTCTTTTCACATGAGTCGGTCTTTAAAACTCCATGGGCTTGCAATAGATGCCTGAATAATAGGGACACGCAAATATGATGCTGGAAACCAATCACAGAATTGGGAAAGCTACACCATAAAAGTCGATGCCAAACGACAAATTTTACCTTTTTAATAAATAAATGCTTTTATTTTAAACGCTCATTGTGTATTATTAATAGGTTTATTGACAGCACATCTTTGGCACCGTCAATGTCCTTGAAAAACAGGAAGAAACACAAACAAACTCCTGTTTTCCGTTTAAACTATTGCGTGGTTTTCGGTTGTTTGTTTAGACAGCAGTGTTCGAAATGGGGAGTTTGTTTAAAGTTAAAAACCTGCTTTTAAAGGTTTTATAATATCAAAAATAGAAATAAACCAGCTCAACAGAAATGGGTGTGAATGTTTCATGGTTAGATTTTTTAGGGTAAAGAATAATCTTTTATGTAATTTCGAGATTATACATTCGACCGATGTAGAAACGCCTGCGGTTGGCTCGAAGAAATAGTCACTTCCAATTAGATGCGAGTGCAGTCAATTCTGTTGTGCAGTCACCCGATTAATTGGAATTCCCTTTGTACTGATCGCTTAAAAGGGTGAAAATGGATTAGGGGCACAAAAGTTCAATGGTAAGAAACTATGTAAGCAAAGCTAGCACTAAGGAAACATAATGATATAGAGCACATTCGTGCTGTGTGAGCAACCAAATATATATCAGAACATAGAATTTGGAAATAGTGTTGTTTCTGGTAAGCATTTTTACATCCAAATGCGATTTGTGCTTTTGAAATGATGATTAACAATTTTAAGAAAAAATGTTGAGTTCTGAACGAAGCACTTAAACCCCCACAAAGAAAGCAAGGAAGAGTGCTAGGGGCCTCAACTTTCACAAAATATGCAGGAAAAACATCTGCTTCGCGAGGGAGTATTGAGAAGAAGGGTTTCTCAGCGTAGAATAAAAATATAAAGGAGATTCACTATTTGAGTATGAAGAAGTCAGTGCAGTTTGCTCAGGGATTTATAATTATGAATTTATATTTTGTAAGTGCCAAAAGGGCACTGTCTAAACAAACATATGTAACGAAATAAAATGAGGACAGTGTGTGCAGATAAAATTTAAAAATATTTAATAATGTAGTCAGACTTGTCTTGTCAAGTCAACAGTTAGCTATCTTTTTAAATTAATAATGAACTAGAAAATAGGTTGTTTAAGCAAAATGCATACCTTAAAAATGGATGAAGAGTTTAATAGGCCTCCATAATCGAATAAAGGGTCGGAAAAAAAACTGCTAAGGGAAATAAGGGAATAAGGTAGTGTAGGCTAATACTGCAGTAGCATTTCCGAATGAGAAAATGAAACGTCGATATGGTTCGTTCTTGATCACTAAGGCACATGTAACACAATCTCGCGAAATAGCATCAGTGAACTTGAGGTCTAAGCTTTTTAGGATCTAGAATTGAATTCTCATGCTGGTAAGTTTCAAACGAAACGGCAGCATTTTTCGACTGTTTACGTCCAAATGACTTCATATTTTGAATGACTGGTGATATAAGGAGGCATAATGGTTCATGGGGGACTCGAGGTACAGAAAAAATAGTTTCAAGAGGGTCAGTTAAATTTCGATGGTCCTTTCTCCGAGTCATGGAGTAAAGCTGCTCGGTAAAGATGAAGAAAATAAAAGGTTAATTGAATCAGTGTTAAGATAAATGTGCAGGCTTCGCTTGAATGCAGATAGACTATTAAGAACCTAATTTTAATAGGCAACTTATTCAAAAGAAAGCTATACATAGGAGCAAAGAATAGAGAGCATTTACACGTAGTGGATGCAGGAGTAGTTATAATTAGTGCTGAATTTCTTAAGTTATAAGGATGACTAACGGGGACAATGACCGAAAGCTTGAGGAAAATGGAGCTATTATTTAGTCGAAAAAGGAGACAGAAGCCTGCTTTCAGTCTCTTGACCCAAATAAATTTTAGCTTCGTCAGCTGGCATCTAGTTGAGTAGGAAGTACTTGAAAGAGTCGGATAAAGGAGTTTTGTGAAATGATTTTGGACATTTTCAATTTTTGAACGGCTAGATTCGTGCATTAAACCAAAGAAAGGACAGACAATTTCACGAACGGGAAGTATAAAAATGTGATAAAGTCTTTATTTAATTTCAGGAAGGTAGAAATTATAAGCAAAAAACCGCAAATCTAAGTGGCTTTGGCCGTAGTTCTATCGGCATGAGGCGAAAGATCTAATTTATTGCTGTAGCTTTAGCCAAGTCCTTGATGGAGGAACATTCAGCCATAGGGCAACCTTTAACAAAAACAGGATGTAGCAACCTTACAGGCCCAAAACTCATGAACCGACACTAAGAGAGGTGAGAGTTCATTAGCCATGTTGAGCTTCACACCGAAAGAGCGACTAAGTTCGCATGAATTTGTTCTGAGCATAGTTCGGCGATAGAGTTAGAGAAGAATACACGCATTTGAGGTCATCAGCATAAATAAAAGATTGAGAATGTTTAACTATCGATTAAATATCATTTATATACAGTAAGAACAACAAAGGACCTAATACGGTACCTTGAAGAACACTTCTCACAATCGGGGCTCTATTGCGCATGAGAATGGACAATGAAGGTGAGGCCTCGAAATTTTGGTAGCCAGTTTGGAAGTTGGATGATGGTTATCGGCAAACGAAACGGAGATGTTTTAAAACGTGGGTGCCAATATAACCACAATTATTTGACTGAGGGATGAGTTATGGAGATATCACAATTAATGAACAACATGATGCATGAACACGTAATTTGGTGAAGTCTCCCAAATTCCCGGTGGTCCTTTCTCAGAGTCATTAAGAAAGTTGCTTGGAAAAGATCGAGCAACTAAAAGGTTAATCTGATCAATATTAAGATAAGTGTGCTGTCTTTGATTTAAAGTAGAAGCCTCTGACGTTACATGATTTCTCTCATGACGAAAAGTGATTTCAACCCACATACGGTCTCATTAGCATGACGATCCTACCTTACGCATGCATTTTTTCTCAAGAGCGACAGTTTTCTCCTGAAAAATCCACAAACTCCAGTTACATCATAAATTTTTGGCATAAATACCCAATGAGTTTGTTTACACTGTCTGCTCTTTTTGTGTGTGAAATCATGGTCTTTTGCGTGACGACCAGGTGTTCTCTGCCACGCATAGGTGCAAGTTCACCCCGTGCCAACAATCTGCGTCTGCTCCGTCTTCTTGACTCTTCCATAACACAAGGCCGTTGTGAGTCAGGACGAGAGAGTGCGGTAGATGCAGCTAAAGTTCAATGGCGTTTTCACATCTTTCCTTTCATAAATTGAACTGAACTGAAGTCCACTATCACTATAATCTATTTCACGTGCACTGTCCCTGTGCCCAACACTCCGTGATTCACATGGTAGGCAGAGTCGGCAACGACGTTTGAAGCGGCAACATGCAGTTAAGACCAGGTGATCTGTGACGAGTGTAGACGAGTTTTTAACTTTTCCACTGCATCCTTTCACATCACCAATCGATTTGCAGACGTGGACAGTTGATTGGTGCATCTGAGATGGAAGAAGGGATGAAACTGATACTGGAGAGTCTATATCCAAAACATTTTAGTGAACTCCTCGAAATAATGAATCTGAGGCGTTGAATATACAATGATCCACTAAAAGAAGCGGTTTAGAAGCCTAGAACCTGATAGGAATAATCGATATTTCTGAGAACTGAGCGTCATTCTTCATTTTCTCCCTCTTGATGTGATCTTGTATGGAATTTTCATTTAAATGAGAGTATAACTGCCATTATTGCCACCTGGTAAACCTAAAAATGGGACGAGGTGTAAATGGCGCGTATAGACTGTCCACTAATTTTTGTACGTCTCCATGCCTACCCCCAAATCTGGTCGACTTAGAAGTTCAGTTAAACTAAAGTCTAATTCATCCATTAAACTAAACAGGGAAACGATTGCGTTCGCATCTGAAAAGATGTGATGTTCTTAAAATTGATAACAGTCGGTCCTACGTCTGTTGAATGAACACTCTCGGCAGTCCCTAACTGAGAGATAACCTATGTTAATCTATCCCCAGGTAAGCTGTTCGGGACTTGGATGGCCTACAACGGGTTTTGATTTGACGAATGAACCACAGATACACACAGAAAGGCGAGTGCCGGAAGAGGTTTAGAAGAATGAGTGCAAATTCCATCTTTTTGATATTTCTGATCCATTCTCGATGTCACCATCAAAAAAAGCAGCAAGTGGGTGCAGTAATTGCAGAATGCTGTTGCTATGCAAGCATATTTTTACCAAAAATAACAGCTCCAGCGTATATTGCCAGTGTTCGGACATGGTTAATTAAATCGAAAGTTACTGGACCCATATCGTTAACCACTGGGGTTCCTTCAACCGCTCAAATGATTATTTTCCGACCATTTGAGTTTAACATATTTTCATTGGAAATAGTGTTCACTCATGCGCTACTGGCGTGAAAAAGTTTGCTGGCAAGGATGATCGTTAATTTTTTTTTAGGCCGTGGCATCATGACTCAATTAGCTTGTAACTTTTTCTGATATAATCTCGTTCGAGGAATCCATACTCGTCAAAGTGGTCGATGTGATCTTTCTTCTCCAGGGTAATTACTTTACATATAACTAAACCAGATTCCAAGGGCCGCTCCAGACGTATCTTGTCATGCCAAATAAGCTTTTGTTATCATACCTCATTACCTTACAGTTGCCGTTTGTCTGTGTGTTGTAACACGTTCTTTGAGTTGACAGGCTATCATACACAGTTATATTTCAAGGAGTTAAGTTCAAGTTCCACATATAAATTAGATCTCTTGCCTCATGCCGATAGCATTACGGCCAAAGCTGCCCAGATTTTGGTTTTATTTCTTATAAGTTCTATCTTCCTGAAATTGAATAAGAACATAATCGACTGTTTGTCCTTCCAAATTCTGAAATAAAACTGCTCATTCTTTTGTTAAATGAACAAGTCCAGTCGCTATAAAATTGAAAATGGTTGAAGAAATTTTACTCGGAAACACATACCTCCGGCACTTTCAAATACTTCGCACCCAAATAGGTGCCAGCTAACGAATATTATCTTCCTGTGTGTTTGGAGACTCGAAGCTGGCTTCTTCTTCCTTTTCCACCTAAATGTTTTTTTCCCCAAATTTCAGACCTTACCCGCATTTTTCATCCACACAACCTACGTAATTCTGCATTGATCACGTCTCCTCTTACATCATCCACTTCTAAACGCTCTCTGGTATTGCTTCTTTTGGAATAACCTGCCAATCAGTATTAGGTTATAAAAAACCTTTCCCATTTTAAGCGATGACTGCACATCTATCTTAACGCTGATTTGATTTACCTTTTTCCAGATCCTTTCCGAGCCATTTTTCCATGCCCTTGAGAGAGTACCATCGATAATTTCGGGGAATGTCTCCCAAATACGTTTCAATACACCATTTCCCCCACGAAATATGATGTCTCCATAACCCATCCCTCAGTCAACTAGTCATCAAACAATCAGATCAAATTGGTGCGCACAGGTTAACAAACTCCGTTTCGTTTGCTGATAAATATCACCAGAATTCCAATCTGACTTCTGAAATGTCCAGCCCTCATTTTCATCTTCGATTGTCATGAGAAATAGCACTCGGGAACTATATTGAATTCGCTTCACTTAATTGCCAGATTTCTTAGTATCCTTTTATACTATACTCAAAAGCAACCTATCATGATGCTTCAAATCCCCTCACAAGGCGGTTTTTTTCTCCTGCACCTTTTTTTAAAAAAGGCGATCTGCACAGCCATTTCTCGTCCCATCTTGATTTCGACCATAATTGCACAATGTTGATGATTTCATTGTGTCCCTCAGTCTTTGTGGTTCTCCTCTTTTTTGATCATCTGCAAACTGCTACAACTTCGTCAGTCATTGCATCTACAGAGCCTTAGGGCGATGGTCTCCACAGCCTTTAACCTTTTCCTTGGTATAGACTATACACGGACTGTTGGGTATCATGGCGGGTTCCTCTTTTTTTTTCCACCTTGTCGGTGGTCTCAGCAATCAACAATGGGAGTATCATGGTCGCATCTCTGGCACTTAAAGGATGACCTTCGCAACCTCTACAGTCCTTTTCCCATTTGACCCCAAGTGTGCTGATGATGCCCACGAGGGTTTCTCCTATGAAGTGTCCTTTACGGTTACCCCTATAGCTAGTCGATAGGCTTTATGCTTACACCTGCAGTGATGCGATGGTGGAAAGTAGCCCCTGTCGGTAAATGATTTCTTCCACGACGAGAACCGTTTTGAACCCTCAAACGCTCTCATCAGCATGTCCGTCATACCTCATGCGTTTATGTTTCTCCCATTAGCGACAATTTTTTTCTCCTTAAAAATACACAAACCCCATTTAACATATACCTTCTCCATAAAAATATTCAAGGAGTTTTTCACCGTCTGTTGTTTTTATTTATTATTAACCTCACTTATTTGTGTCAATTGACATTTCCAAGCAGCTGACCTACTATTCATAACCTAACTGTACCCGATTGCACATTTATTTTATTTTTTTTCTGTGACAGGGCCCTTCCGGGTACTCAACTATAAAATATCTATCTATCCTAGTCACAGTCTCCAAATTGCATCCACGCGTTGTGAGCAGTGAATAAGTCCCCAGCAAAGGCAGTCGTTAGAATGAAAACACCCTGGAACCCTAAAGTTACCATGCCTTCAGGTGAAGATGGTTTTAGCGAGGAAATTATTAGAACACCAAGATCCTTCCGTTCCTCAACATTAAAAATGGGCTGCCCATTGGGAAAGTAATGGTAGAAAATACCTTCCTTGTGGGTTCTTCTGCCACAGAGTCTTAGGACCACACACCACCCAATGTTAAAAATTAAGAGCCAACGAGCTAATCAGCTGCTAAATTAGCTCAGACCCTCTCGAAGTGATTCCCTGTCAGCCTCTTACCAATGGCTCTCCGCAGTTTAACATCGTCAATAAACATGAGTGTGCTGCAACCTAGGTCGTCAACAGAGCCGTTGTTGTAGACTGGGAAGATTTCCGAGGCTAAAACTGAACCAGACAGTTGCATAGCCACAGTACTATATGCAGGAAGAACTAATGACAATTACACGTGAGACTCCTGCGCCAGTCAGATCCAACGCCATGTTTGAATAACCCGGGACCTGAACCCAAATTAATTGGTCATCGAGCGTTAAGTTCAACAAGATACCAGCAATCAGTTTTACCAGGCCAGCAGGCCCACGACTCAATAGTAGACCATTGGGTTGGACAAATAAATATGGCCCACCTCTGTACTATAGTGGGAATTGTGCAAAATTCTAGGGAGCATGTACGGCCAAACCCTAACTTTAACCCTAGCACTTAGCCTCGTAACTCCAACTCTTACCCCGAAAATTACCTATTATCATTTGAATTTATTACAAAGTCACCTATAATACGAGGGTTTCATATTTCTCTGCTCTATCGAGTATTGGAATTAGCATTCAGTGTCCACGGAACCCTGGTCCGAATTCCAAGTTATTCAAACCCGAGGTTGGGTTGGTCTATCTTACTCATGGTGACTAAATGGTTAGAGCTTTGGACTTCTAATCAGCAGGTCACGGGTTCTGTAGGACTTACCGATGACAACTAATGGGCTAGAAATGGCCATTCCAGTCTCCCGGGTCTTTGCCGGCATTCTTAATCTGCCTTTACCAATTCCCTTTTCTTCACTTGTACTTCTTCCCGCTTTACTGTGCCATCTTTTTGACTACCACAAATTTTCGCTGTAGACTAAAACATCAAGGAGTGCTAGTTGTTTGTTGTTGTTTTCCTCCCCTATCCTGCACTGTTGATTCGAAACCTGAGAAATAAAATTTCGTAAATGATCGGTCTTCTTCCCCTCAGCCACGAGATCAAATGGTGTACGGATCACAACAGCTCCCAAAAAATAAAACTTTTTTGACAAACTTTATGGCAAGTTTCAGCATATTTACTCAATGCATACTTGCTCTCCTAGATCAATCAGACTGAGCAGCAATCACCTCCTCTAAAGAACGCAAACAGTGTATTTGCACCATAATCGCACATCAATATAGTCACAAAATAGTTTACAAGGAACTGATAAGTTACGCTCTTTCGTCCATCTTATTCACATATTGAGGAGATAGGATTCCCAGTGTGCGTCCAGTCCCTTCAGCAAGACTGCGGAGAGGGTGTTTCATGCAGATACCCAAGACTGGTTGGGGATGTGGGTTGCTGGGTTCGACGTAGATGGTGCATGCCAGAGCAAGAACAGTGGCAAAAGTAGCTGGTTATTTGTCTCTTGCAAAAAAAAAGACTGGCGCACCTTGGCTTTCTCGAACGTTGGCATAACCTCATCCACAGCTACACTGATGATTCCAGGCAGTTTCACCGAGCCGCACTGTGGACATAAAAGCAAAGATAAGTGCTACTGAATCAAATAAGTAGGCAAGATGGTAAGTTATTAGTTAGCAGGTCGTTTAGAGGCTTATCACCAGTTAAGTGCGCTCAGCCCCAGCGAACGCTAAAGGAGCTCGCAAAAGGTGAGAGTCCCTGTCGACAGTATGACTTGCTATCTTCACCTGTCAATCAGCTGGTATTCTTCACGCGCGTCAATTTGGTAGCACGGTTCTTTCAGATAAAAATGTTGATTGCAACAATGAGGTCATGACGGTTCGGAAGGCATTCGATTATTGATTACCGATAGCACCGAAAAGACGAGTTCCAGGAGGTTTTTAAAGAAGAAGATGATGTGATCCCTTGAACAAAAATTTTACCGGTCTAAGGTTTCGGAGTCTCACTTGAACCCTTCGACCCTTATATGTGACTGTCTCGGATGATGGATTTGAGGGAATATCCACAAAGTCAGATCAATAAATTTCTTCTTCTCTCCATCACCCTCTTCTTCATTTGACTTTGCAGTATCATTCCATACAAAGATCCCCTTAGCCACGCCGGCATCACCAATACGAAAACAGGAAGGCAGTAACGGCGATTAGCTCCCAAAATAATTAGCACTCCCGACAGAAACTGACAGCAGTAGGGCCTTTAACTGAATACCCGATCATAAAATAGTCCGGATAATTCAGTCCCGCGATTGGTTGTGCATGGCTCACTGGCCATAAATGGTCAATATACCCTAAAATAAAAGTTCAGGGGTTCACTTAAAATGTAGGGCTCGATCTCTGAAACAAAGATTATAGACACCTGGCGTTTCGCATTCATTTCTAAAACCATCATCACGGACGGAAACAGTTTGAGATAAAGAAAACATTGGGGAATTCAACTCTTGAATAAAGCCTCCACTCTACTTTGACAAAATAGCCCTCAGTCACGGCAAGAAAATCTGTATCGTTGTTTTATATCTTGCCCAGTTACGAACAAATCAGTTGGGTTGGAGCACGTCGGATGTTACGTTGGACTCGGCTGACTGAACGTGTCGTAACATGGAGGATGAATCATGCCAGATCTCACTTCGTGGTTAAATAAAGGTGAGAGGCATCTGAATTGCATAATATATGAACCATTCTACGTTGGCTCGCAGTCCATTGAGAAGCGCATTGATTTGCTCTTTCATATTTAGCGCGCAGACCCAACCTCGAAGTCCGGAGCCGGAAAACGTGACACTCTCTTCGCCAGCGAGTAAACTCAAATACCGAAAATCCATGAACCCCCTCCGGGTTATGGTGGACTGTATCCAGCCAGGTTTTAAGCTGACCTTAATGCCTCCGACTGCAGTTACGTAGCAGATTCGGGCTTCGGAGCCGTGTTGGTCCAATGCATCTACCACGTGGCCCGTTTAGGGGACCCACGCACACACTTCAGCATGAGTGCCTGACGGTGAAAATTCGCTGACAGCCGGTTCTGAATTTTGAAATTACTGCCTAGTCTTCATAGTTGTTGCTTTTAAAGTTTGTAATTGACCTGCTAATTTGGTCCTCCGGCAATGAATGAAAATCCGAACAAACATAATAGATAGAGTAAAGGCTAAGTTAGCATGTAATACGATTGCGTATTTCACACTGACCTGTCGGGGTCATATATTGCGTTTTTGCCGAATGTCTTCTGCCGACCAGAGGCGCAGTTTACTTGCGCCAGTGCCCTCTTTTGAAGAGAGGGATGAAGCTTCGCGGATGACACATGAATAGTTCTGTTCGACGTTGGAAGAATTTTCAGCAACAAAACTGCCAAACAAAACCCTACCCAGCGCAAAGACCCCACAAGCAACAGACCTGACGACTAATTTGGTAGAACTTTAAGTGTCCTCGAATTTCAAGGCTTGCTCCAATGAGGTCGTCACCACTAGCTGACTTTGCCGTTTCGGCACATGGCACGATGCACCTGACAGCAATCGTTGTGGCCTGGCTGTGTGGATCCAAAAGTTATCTTAGCTGCCTTCTAACCAACCACTGCGATCTTCTTGGAGTTCCAGCTGCATAAAAAAAAGAGATTTTGGTGTTCTGCTCTCGTGTGAGTCTAGAATATCAAGTCACCTAGCATGAGGCATTTTGAGTGCGGATGTGAGGAGACGAACGCCCAGGTGTGCGCGATCAAGGACATAGACGGACCCATTGGCGCCGCCAGGGTCGGTCCCACTTATCCATCTTTCACGACTGCCTCTGTTACGAACTTTTCAGCGGACTAGAATATTGTCAGTTTGACTGACCACATCCAGGCTGTCAGGGGTAAATAATTAGTAATGCATATTACTGACTGTCTGTTGGCAGCTTGTTAATATTACACGATCATTCCGCAATGGCTGATGGATTTCAGCTCAAATTTTCACGTCAACTTTCGGACTGATCCTAAGAAGGTTAATTCCGAAGGATTTAACTTCAAGGTCATTCATTCCTGTCCTTGGAAAATAGACAGTACAGAGTGGGAACTGAAGTTCATATACCAGAAAACTGATAGGAAACGCTGAGGGACGCACTGAGGAGCCGAACCCTTCCTTGCCGCGTCATGCAGCATCAGATGCGTCGGCGAAACGCGTGTTTGGGCTTTCAGCTGGTAGCTCTGCCGAGAATACAGTAAGCCGTCTTTGCCATATGCATTTCATACTAAATGTAGTACCACCTTAAGGGGTTATTCGACAGTAGTTGATTATCTTCGACTCAAATTTTCATTGAAGTTTCGGGTCTGACCATAAAAAGTCATGTCCTGGTCACTTACCTCCATGTCCTGCACCTAATACTTTCTGAAACCTTTGCAGCTGCGTCACGGAGTGGCACAAGTTTTGCGAAACACTTATGTCTGGGCTTTTAATCAGTAACCTTGCTGTCAGTATGGCAAATAATTACGTAGAATGTTACACTAGCCAATATTTGTGACGTAAAAGTAGGCACTCTTAACAGGGAACCAAGGCCAAAAGGATCGATTAATTGGCTGTTAAATGCGTGCCACCTCCTTCACCATCGGGGACTAAACCAGCCCTAAGAGTGAGTTTACCAACTATTTTTTCCCGATTGGAGTAGAAAAGTTCTTTTTCTCGCTGACCGGCGGCTGACGTTGGTGTATTGGCAGTAACGACAGAGGTGTTAGTAAATTGCTCTTTTAGCTTAACATATGTTAGCCTTTCACTTACTGGTCCCTATGCACGCAACATATAGTTAACCTCTAATGTGGGGTGATCATCAAACCATGTCCCTGTTTCCTTCAAAGATTGGCTGCTGACAGACATACAGTACTCAAGTGACTGTCATTGATTATGGCTTCAAACCAAAAATCATCTTATTACAGCATTCACTGGCTCCCAGATTATTTAAAGCCGTCGTCATCTTTTGAGTTGCTGGTTTTCTCTGGTCACAATAAAAGTTGAAAAATCCCTCGTAGTTGAACACGGTTATAAGCACCCTCGGAACGGTTGACAGACAAAATTTCTCCTCCTGGCTTATTTTCGACTAGTTACACTTCAACAGGTCTCCAAGGCTATGCCACTCTCTGTAGATCATATGACGGAAGGTCTTACTGTCTATATCGCTTAAGGAATGACGGTCATCAGCGCAGCCAATGACTCATGTTACCCTCGTCTTGCAAGCCCTGCGTATTCGCATGTGACGACCTCCGTCCACCCACCCATCCGGCCACGCTCGCGACTCGAACTCCGGATCGTGACACGGATGCCGATCGATAATTCTGTTTGGATCGATTGGTCGCAACTGCCCACACTTCACGTCTATACGAATAATAAAAAAACGGCTGACATGGCTGGTGGCAGGAGTTGACTAGCTAGAATGCTAATTGCTACGGCTAACTGAGCTAAGTGTATTCTACGTCGTCTCAGTAAAACGGTGTCCAATTAACTGTTTTCCTGCCTTCTGATTTGAGAGCTCTCAAGTTGTGAACCATCGCACTTCAACACATACACACACGATAGTTCGACCGTCGTAGTCCGATGTCCACCGTATTCTTCCCGGAAGGGTGTGTAGGGACGGTGATTTGTGCGTGATTTAGCTTAAAGTGATATTAGACTTGCACTGCATCTAATGCACTCTCTCCTCCTCCCCCACCTATGCCCGGTGTCAAGACAGAGTCAAGAAGACCGGATGCGGAAGAGGACGCAGGTGGCTGGCGCGGCCGGGGCCCCTAAGTCCTAGCCACCCCTAGGCGTGCCACCACACCTCCATGTTCGGCATTTGTTATGGGAGTGCAACCCGAATAACGCCTGCCATGCCCTACTGTGGCCCCCGTGTTGGTCCAACGCATCTACCACGTGGCCCGTTTAGGGGGCACAAACCCACACACGCACCTCTCGGCATGAGTGCCTGACGGTAAAAATTCGCTGTTACAACTTGCGAACATTAAATGTCTTCCCGTGAAAACTTACATCGTTGACCTCCGTCTCTAGTCGAATACGGTTGTCATTGGATTCAACCGTCTGCTGCATAGCGAACTCGGAGACCTGTGGACAGCCGGTGAATCGCAGATCCAGGTAAGTCAAAGCCATGTTCGAGGCTATGCACTCCTGTAGTTTGCGCCCAGCTTCCTGTCAGCAAATTGAACAAAGAGGTGGAAATGGAATAATCAGAGCATCAAGAAGTTTGTAAAGAAAGACATATTAACTATGTTATTTGAGCACTATTAACGAGCATCTTGGTAGGACAAGGAACTACAGACTCCTCCATGCGTTCAATTCAGTGGAAAATGGGGTTAGAGTTAGGGTTTGTGTTAGAGTCGGGGTTAGAACACGGGAAAAGGTAGCGTTACTGGAATTTAACGCACGACAACCCAATATTACGGGGGTGAGACTGTTCCTTTTCGCCTGTCTCACCGAAAAGTCCTCTGAAGAATTTCCATTACAGACGGTGGTTCGAACGAAATATGCGTTCAGTAGTTTCAAGTCAGTCCTGTAGACGTAACACACAAAGGTTGAGAAGTTTTTATGCAGCTACAGTCTAGGAAGTTATTGCTTTAACTAAGGAACCTAGATTTCAAGTTATATAGGCCAGGCAACAGAACAAAGAGCTGAGAAATTGGAAACTCAAATAACTAGAGTCTGGGCCATGGCAACTGGTGGGCCTGGATGAAATTATTATGCAGGCAGGGATCATGATGCTCAGCCCCACAAGCACTGTCGTAGAGACATCAGGCATTCCGATGATACTACCGTGAAGAATTCATTGTTACCTACTTGGTGGCTGGTTTTCTCCGGGTATTTGTAAATCCGGGGGCAGCCAATCAGTGAAAGGCTTGGGGTAGCTACACTTTTATTTAAAATGTATCCTTCAGACGTCTGTACTAAGTTCCCACCATGCAGATGCAAACCGCACGTATATGTCCCAAAAAAGACTGGGATTTTTTAAAATTATCTGTTTTCTGTTCTTTAAACACCCTTAACTTCATCTACTGACCCCGCGAGACAACTCGCCTTAATACGTACGAGCGAATTTCTGAAGTTTTAGGTGTAGAAGTAAATTAAAACGGCTGATCTACTTATATTATCGCGCTTCATTCGCGCAAACATTGATGAAACACAAGTCCGACCATCTGGCCAGATTCAATTTCGTAGGATTGGCTGATGTGAGAGACTTAACAGAACAAGCATGTTGTATATGTCTCCAAACAGATAGTAACGGCTCATTGCTAACATCCTCAGTTTTATTTGAAGGAGAAATGAACAGCTCATGCCATGACGATTGTTGACTTAATGGTGACCCAACTCCAGTGATCAGATGATAGTAAGCAGTTTAACGTACAAAAACAAGATTTAAGTGAGTTGTTAAGTACAAAACCTCACTTTGTTCCATGTTACAGCTTCATCTCTGCTTTATGTTCCAGCCTAACGCAGAATAGTCTACTTCAAATTGCTGCAAAACAGGATGGATTCGTTCTGATGCCGAGGCAGTGGCTATTCGGTTAGCCAATCGAGCGCTTTGTCGTCAGAAGACGTTGGTACAGTCAGTCTTTCTTCCCTGGCCGACGTCAGACGGTGACTGCATGCGACCCCAATCGCCTAATAACAACCACATGCACTCCGCGTGTTTGATCTGCACTCACACCCTACCCCAAGCCCCTACCTTCAGCACCAACGGTCTCAACACACTCCATCTCCCAGAGACACATATAAACCCTGCTCCTACCTTCATTCTCCAAGCAATTATAGTAGCCCGACGATGGATTACCAAAAATGCCTGTTTGCCAAGCGACCTTTCAAGCATAAAATGGGAATATTTGCAGAACTTAAACACTCTATAGAGGTTTAAGTAAATCATCTTTAATTTTTATTATGCATTCAGACAGACTTATCTTAACTGAGGATAATACATCGACAGCAAAAAGGTGGAGCACACTTTCCAAAAGAACTGCGATTTTGTAAACACTTGGTCGACCAGATATACAAAAATATTTTGCACATAGCTCTTCATGATGCTATACGGTGACATTCCAGCAGCTGGAAGAACGTAGAGGTTCTTACTAGCGTGATCGATAGCCGCCTGGAACGATTTGCAATCGAAATCCAGAAGAATATGATCTAGGAACTACTTTGAGTTTGTATTTTATGCTTCGTAGGATGGCTGGCCTGTAAAATTGGAGTTAAAAATTTTTGAGAAATCATGATCACAGATCAAGTAAGGGGACATGACTTCTCCAGTTGTGCCTTGCGGCTCAATCTAGAATCCTCACATTCCGTCGCATAGTGACTAGTAACGTAGACCTATGAGGGATACAGACATACAAGGGAGACCGGAATGGTCATATCTGGTTTATGAGCCGTCATCAACAAGCCATACCTAACCTCAGGTGTCGTGGCACGAGAGCTAGAACCCCCGGCCGGTTGATAAGAAGTCTAACACTAACTCACTGCACCACAGGTAACGGGTTCGAACCCCACGTTGGTCCACACTCAGGGATTGGGTATGGCTGGCTGATGACGGCTACTAAGCCAAAATGACCATTGCTGTCTCCCTTGCCTTTGTCGGTATTCCATCATAGACATTTTGCTAAAAGTTCATCCACTTTCGGAGGGCATCGCACGTTGGTAGGCAACTGTTGCTTATATATACAAAAATTTGAGCAAACTGGATTACGGTAAGGTTCCGGCTAAGATTAGCGTTAAGGGAGTGGCTAGAATTAAGATCGGAGGCGAAAGTTCGCATTCTAGGTGTGTGTATAAGTGAAGAAGAAGGTTGCTCGTTCACCGGAATCATGATTTTAGTCATCTGAGATTTCAAACTCTTACTGGAGTCCATCGTCAGCGATAAAACAGCCACATAAAGCATTAATAGGAGGGCAGGGGCCAGTAAGACGCTAGTGGCGCCGGTCTGGAGGTGACTTCGCAGGGCCCTGTATGTCGGCGCAAATCGATAAATCGATTAATTGAGTTCTCATCGAAGGCCCAGGCTTCAACCAATTCTCGGCTTGTCTTGCATCTTGCGTAGGTGAGTTATGAAGTGCAAGCATATATGTGCATCAACTTTAAACCTGCATTCTGATGAGGAATTATTTTTAAGGAATGTGTTGATCTGCTTGGAACGAGCGACATCAGTTCAGACCCATATTTGCTCTAGCTGACGTTAGCAAAGACAAAATTTTTATCAAATAAAATACCTTCTTGGTGAACGGAAGGATCGGAATTCGATTCCCGCACTCAGCTTCACAATTTCTGCTGGGGAATGCACCCTTGCATTCTTAAGTACTAATCTGGTCATCACGAGTAGACGATGAAGACTGTCTAAGCAGTAAGCCCTGAGTTAAATAAATAGTATTTCAACTTATAGAGGTCACCAAACTTTTTTTAACCTGACCAAATTCTTTATGCAGTAAAAGGTTGCTAGTATTGCTAATATTAATTGACTTTGAAACTCACCGCTCCGATCTTGTTGTTGGAGAGATCTAGTTTGCTCAGAGTGGCATTGTGAGTAAGCACTTGACCGAAGATCAAGATTGCCATGTCTCCAAGTCCGTTAGATGCGAGGTCAAGCTCTCGTAGGGTGTTGTTTTTGATAAGGGCCTAAAATTACCACACATACCAAATGTATTTCTTTTTAATTTGTTCTTTTCCATTAGATAACTATTAATTTTGGGTTATTGCAGCGCTAGGCGAGAAGTCAAATGAAAGAAAGCACTCGACTGAAGTAGTAACCTTTGCAATTGCGCTTCCTCCCTCATCCATGAGTCTGTTGAGGCGAAGGTTGAGTTTAAGCAGTTTTTTAGCATTCTTGGTTAGCGCGTGACCCAGCGCTTCCCCACCCTCAGCAGTGAGTCGATTATTCGTTAGATTCAAGCACTGTAATTCACTGCGGCCGCTGATTAACTTTCCAAGTGCCCTGGCACCCCAGTCGGAGATTATATTGTGAGCCAGGTTGAGACTTTTGAGAGTGGGATGATCCAGAAGGTGCCCGACGAGAACTCGACATCGTTCACAGTCTACGCGACTCCTGATATGGGAAGCAAATATAAATATGAAAATAAGCCTACTAAAAACTAAATAGTACACGTTACAGTTCACTTAAACGTAAGCAATGCAAATTCCTGTCGATGTCTAACCGAGACTCTACTGTACGAGTTGGGATCATGCAAAAACAAAAATTTTCTCGATATAGAGCGCATGTATTTTGTGTAGCTGACAGACAAAAGGACTATTTTTCTGGTAGGGTCTCTTATACAATATAAAATAAACACTGCAACAGCTCAGCACAGTACTTGCTAGCACCAGCTCATGATTTATGGAAACATAATTTGCTCAGGACATCGAAAAATATCGTGAAAAGATGTTGAGGCCAAAATATAGTTGCTCAAGTTTCACTTGAGACAAAATTACTTTACAAGTTCAAGGACAACAAGGGATTCGTGCGCTTTGATGGCCTTAGAGAAACTTAGACAGTCTCTTCCGGTAAACTGAAACTGCGACCATTCGAAGTTCAGGCCACAGTTTCTGACCCGGTATTGAACTCCCAAGTGCTCCATAAATTTGAGTTTTGCGATAACGAATCCTAGATCCAAATGATCCGCCTGGATGGAGGGCTTTAGATCGGCTGATTCGCTTTCATTATCTGAGTCGTCTTCCTCATC
Source organism: Schistocephalus solidus (assembly GCA_017591395.1). NCBI lineage: Eukaryota > Metazoa > Platyhelminthes > Cestoda > Diphyllobothriidea > Diphyllobothriidae > Schistocephalus > Schistocephalus solidus. The sequence continues at coordinate 19,724 of WEDG01011182.1, forward strand.
CTCCTAGAGAAAAAAAAAAGAGTGAAAATAACTACACCGAAAGCAGGTGTTAATGTGGTTCTCAGACGAGCCAACATATCAAAAATTTTCGGCAGAAAAATCTAAATTAACTGCTTTAATGGGAGCAGTATGAAGTTACAACTTTTAAGGTCACTTGAAGTAGTCAGTAAGTAAATAAGGAACCCTGAGTTAAACAGATTTTTGACAATCAAGACTTTTTGCTTAACTGCAACCAGAAATAGTTAGTTTTTTCTGGAAGATACTTACATAGCAAACAGGAACGAATATTACGTGGGAGGAGTTAGCCATTGCGTCTTAAACGCATTGATGGATGAAAATCCAACAGAGTTAATATTCCCGATCGCAACTAACAGAACAAAATTCCGGAGCGCAATGGTTTGACCGTTGGAGTTTGAACCACCAGGTCACAGACTCGAACCTCGGGCTTTACACAATTTAGGGTAGGATAATGCCAACTAACGAAGCCAAATAGGGCAGAAATGACCATTCCCGTCTCCCTTATTTTTATCTTTGACGTCAGTCGGCATGTATTACCAGTAATTGTACTACTCTCTGTTGGTCTCTTGATCTTACAATGGGCCGATCACGTCCTGAAAACCGATTGGTGAACGAATATTCCACAAAAGCTGATATTCGATCACGACGGAGAAGAAAACTTACATATTGCGCAGCGTTTACCCTCTTGTACTTATTGAAGTACAGTAACCAAAAGAAAATCGTTTTAAACCCCAGTTGCCACCATACTTGAAGTCAAGTGAGACTGGCTGATGACCCCTAATAGTCCAGAAACGGCCATCCAACTCTGTGGTATTACCATATCTACAAAAACTTTTAGTTACTGTGTGGCTACCTGTTAGGGCTCTAGTTAAAGCTCCAAGGTACAGTGAGATAAGCACGTCCCATTAGCTGATTTTTGAGCGCCCATTAACAGTAGCTTGCACACATGATCTGACTAATAAGATATAAATGGTAATTTTACTTTCCATTTCCTAATTTATGCCATCATATTTGTTTTCAAAAGAGCATGGTCAGCTCCAGAGTCGAAGACAAAACTACACCCGCAATAAGATCGCAGTGATTAACTTCCTTTCGACTGTCCTTAGATTGTTCTGCTCCTGGAAGACGGAATGTGATTCCTTGGTAGTTAGCACCGATTCTGTCAATATCTACTTGGAATGTGGATTTCAATCCCCAATATAATTCAGAAACGATGTTAACGCCCAGAAAAAAGGCTGCTCTAGATTTCATTTGAACTAAGTCACCAGGGAGAAAAGTAACGTGGCAAGCTTGTTTGTATTTGCATGCCCAATAACGTTGTTGTCAACATGATAATATAAACATATTACGCAGTAGATAATAAGACATCCTAGCATAATTATAATCTATTATTTATCCAGATATGCAAAAACGTTTGCTGTTATCTGATTCACACGTGCATCGAAGTTCATTTTGCAAGAAGTGAATAATATTTTGGGACAAAGGTCCTACGAGTGTCAAGATTGCTGTGGACTGGATTCGCAACACTCCATGTCTGCACAATACATTTATGCAAGTAACTCGAACCTTGAAAGAATTCCACTGCAGACAATACCTTAATTGACTTCTTCTTCTTTGGCCTCTTTCTTACGGGTGGCAACATTTCCTTGATGTCAAGTCGCTTCACAAATGGGGCTGCAAATTCCAGGGCTTCTTCAATCCACACAGGATAAGTCTCGCCGGGGATGTACGATTGAATCATTTCCTCCAAGCGCTTCTCAAAAAAAGCCCGCTTCCAGGAGTTGCCATGCTTGATCACGTCCACTACTGGCCATCGACTGAGACAGCAACGTTTCCAAAAAGGGTCCTCTGGTATGAGGAAGGCGGTAACCTTGAGGGGGGTATCCACAGATATTGTATCGAGAACATAGCGACGCTGTTCGCGGTCAAGGTATGGCAGTGCACTGTAATTGACTAGTGGGTTTTGAGAAGGGAACAGACGAAAAAAGACAGATGCATTAAAAATTTATCACTCGTAATTGTTAACTGCTTCATACGTTGGAATATGTTAAAAGCGATCTTTACGACAGGACTTCAAATACTAACATGGCACGTTTCAACGTTATTTCACCTTTCTAGTACTTGTTTCACAAATTTAGCCAAAAATATTTGCTTAGTGACCGAGAAAGCTATTTTAACTATTGAAGTCTTGTGAAGGACGATCTAGCATATCAGAGTTCTAAATTTTGGTCATCATTAACCATTAATTTTTGGCGGATTTAAAATGGGTAAAAGATCAAAAATGTGCATAACCACATCAAACTTATAACTAAGTCAATATCTTTGGCTACGAGTGCTGCATACTCACCGCGATAATAACAAAACCTAAAACATTTATTCACAGAAGTGGATATTTTCGACCTAATTGCTGCATTCATATTTCTCTACCATCAACTCCATAAACAAAATAAAGTGGTTAAGGATGAAAACTCACAAGCAAAGTTGCAGATAATGTGCTCTAGAACCAACTCTACAAGAGATTTAACATTCTCTAAATTGTATTTACTATCCTCAGCGACAATACGCCGGACCGCACGAAGATCATCGATGAAGGAGTCTTCGGAGACTGGAACCGTGCTGGATTCTTTGGTATTAACGATGCTCTTTGAGCGCGAAATTAACAGTGTTGGTGGAGGCTGAGCGCTACCTGTAGTGCCGGTTTGAGCCGCCGGCTGATGCGGTTCGGCACCAGTTTGCGAAACAGCTGATGACGACTGAGCAGTTGCTGTGGTCTAAAACGAATAATCTTTCAGTTTTTTCGTTTATCTACTTACAGAACTGTCTGCCATGATATGTTTCCTCCAAGGTTTTGATTTATTTCAGCAAAGCACTGAAATAAGAGCAAAAAAAGATATAAAGTGAATCCTATTGTATTTAAGCAAAAATTAAAAAAACTTATTTTGAATTCTGTTTTAGAGCCTCAAAAATAACCAAAATATGTACAGCTTTGTGTTTCCATTTCGGAGATAGAATTTTGAAATTAAATTCACCGCAAAACGTCGGAACTGCGTGTGATATGAGAGACGCTATTCCTCCAACGAAGTAAGTCATTATTTTATGTCCGATTCCGTTTTGGAATTGGGATACCTCATGGGACACCTTATGGAGAAAAGCGGGTTTTAAGTAACTTTCCACGATCCATTAATGCTGAAAAGATATCCGATAATAAGTCGATTTAAATATTTCAAGATGAATCGAAATTTAGGGCCACGAGTTTGATATAAAGCATTTCTTCTCAGAAAGGTTTCTAATGACCTCCTATCGATTGGAGATCCAAGCGAATGAATTCCAACTGCTATAGCTTTAGTGAATAGATGATAGTTTGAATTAACCCAGTGATGCTGTCCGCAGCGTGCCTTACGGGGATGGCTCAATGCAAGATACTTTCAATTTGGCCAGTTTTTAGTTCGAAAGACTTGCAAATTATGCACCGCAGTTTCTCATTCATGAGTTAGCTTGCTCTGATAATAGGAAAAAACGATTTCCACAGATAGATGTAAGCACAGGGACTAAAAATACCAAACAATACATCTCTAAGTACATAAAATGCCCTGGTCTCCAAAATACGTAGTAAGATTTTACCAGGGCGGTTAGAATCTTCAATCGGTGAAACGTTTCATATAGGCCACATTATGAAGGAGCCATTGCGGTCACCAAACAGCCCATAATACCGAGTTCTTATGTCAGTTGGTAGATTTCGAAGCAAAAACACCTTTAAAACCATGATAAATTCAAGCGTATTAGCTTCCTTGTTGCTACCCCAATTGTTCCTCACACATCATTTTAGCGATGGGAGGGGGCTGTGGGTGACATGGCGTGAAAGCTAACATCCAATACATGCCACACACATTTATGACGGTAGGTATGACGCTTTATCTGTGTGTCCCAAGCTAAGCATATTACTAATTTAGTTAAGCGCATCTACATTACAGCCCCTTGTAGAATATTTATGAAAAACATAGAAGAGGTAGTACTACTACCTTTTCTATGTTTCATCGTCCAGTGCGCTTCCCTTGTCTCTAGGTCTCCTGAACTAACTACTTGAAATAAATATTCAAAAAGAGTAAAGACCGTTAGATTTCTTCCAAAAAATCATATATCGCCATTCGTCAGACCAGGCTGCATCTCAGTGATGTAATAACTCACATGAGCAAGGAAGGCCCAAAGCATAAAAAATGAAACTAATAAAAACGAAGTTGTTCAGAAAAATTTAATCCTGAAGTCACAAAGATAAATATAACACGAGCATGCATTAAATTCTACCTTATAATCTTTGACCCTACTCGTAAAAAGTATTCCCTTGTTTCATGCTTAACTTCTGAAAAAAAGATGACCGAATCGCTCTTTATATTTTAACTGCTTCAAAGGAGCTATGCAATTTGAAGTTAAAAAAAAAAACAATTTACGGGATTTTATAATCGCAGATTTTGTATACAAATCCATTTCAGGTGAAAGTAGACTTTGACCTGAAAGAGGCGGATTGCAAAATATCACATATTTTAGTGCGAAAGATAAACACTAAAATTTGTTCTCTACTTTAAAACAAGAACATCCATGTTACTACAGCCTGTACACGATTAACAAATGCAATTATGCATGAACATTATTAAGAAGTACTTTCGTATATTTTCACGCTTATATTTCCACAATGCATGGATATATAAATTTTCCCCACTTAAAATATACGTTATTTGATTATCAAATTTTAAAATCAGAATGTTTTATTGATTTAAATATCCTGCAAATTTATAAATTCGTAATTTTACTTGTCCACTAGTGTTAGAAGTAATCAAATTCGCATAAAGGGGAAGGTCACTGTTATGGAAACACCACATTCATCTCATCAGTCAGTTAAGATAATTGATTGAGAAATAAGTTCGGAAACTAAATGTCAATGAGCACTGGTCTGAATCCGAACAAGTAGGAAACACAACATACGTGCTTTAAGTTCTAAGTAGAAATTGATATTGCAAGAAAAACTGCATTGTATAGAGCAGATGGACAATCCGAAGCCCAAAAATTTTTGCGATTAGGCGCTCAGGGAGCAAGTGAGAGTATAAAAAGCAGAAGGCATCGATCTGAGCAACAGATAAAGCCACCTTAAAATTTGAAAAGTGGTACAGTAAAGATAAATGTATACGAAATAATTTGAAAAAGAGATTGAAAAGGCCAAAAACCCCAGTGAGCTCGGAGAGATTGAGAGAAGGATGTATGGCAACTGCACACCTTAATATAGACCACAACAGTTAGTAATTGTTACTTTCACTGTGCCAAATTAAAATTAAAAACGGATAAGATGGCTTTAATCGAAGTTTTATGCCTTTTAGGTGGATGCTGGCTGTCCTGGTTGCCACACGCAATCAAACCAATTCTATAGGAATTTGCAGTGTAGGGACGGAAAGCCTTTAGAGATAACAATCACGGGGCATGAAAGAAAGCTTTAGTCAATTAAATAAATCAGTATAATTCAGTTTATATAAGGGAGATAGGCAGAGCCTTTCAAAAAAAAGAGAGATTAACAGGAAAGGAAGGCTTTGGAAGAAATTTTGCCGATCCAATGAAAATTTAGCCTTGCAAGCATATAAAACTCAAAGGAAAAAGTTTAAAAGCTTGATCTTCCAAAACCGACGGGAGAACCAGAGGGATTTACTCCAGAGAGCACTTCAAAATCCCAAATTACTCTACAGCTATGTAAGAAAAAGCACACGTAACAGGAACCCGATTCCTGTTATGAGAAAACTATGACGGTTTCGAGATATCAGAATATAAAAAAAGCTGAACACTTTTCCCAGTTCTTTCAGTCGGTTTTCACTAGAGAAGCTGTTTTTATTCCATCAAGTAATGAAACTACGGGAGTGCCACATATTCAGGATATGCTCTTTCAAGAAGGGGTGGTCTTTGAAAAACTAACAAGTCGGAAGGCATGCAAATCCCCTGGCCCCGACGAGACTCCAGCAATGCTAATCCTCGAACTTGCTCAAGACCTGGCGAAACCGCTATCTTTGCTGTGCCAGAAATCGTTCGATACGGGAATTTTTTCCTACCAACTGGAAAAACAGCCCACATCGCACCGCTTCACAAAAGTGGTAGTCGTGCATTTGCTACAAATTAGAGGCCCTGTCAGCCTGACCTCAATCTGTTGCAAGGTTATGAAGAAGGTTGTACAAAAAGAAATTGATGATTTATTTAGAAACCCGTAACCTCTTATCGACTGCACAATACGGCTTTCGTAGGGGAAGATTGTGTGTTACGAACTTACTTTATAAGATGCAAAGCTGGACAAAAGCACTCGATGTAAAAGACACTGTGCATGTGGCCTACATTGATTTCCAGAAGGCCTTAGATTGTGTTCCACACCAGCGTCTCCTTTACAAGTTGAGAATGTTCGGTATTGGTGGCAAACTCTAACTCTTTCTAACTCTACGACCGAACGGTGCCTAGAACAAATTCATTCAGACTTAGACGCTCTTTCGGCCTGGAGCTCCACATGGCTAATAGAGTTTTCACCTACTAAGTGTCGCTACATGAGTTTTGGGCCTGTAAGGCTGTCGCAACCTCTTATCTTTGAATGTTGCCCTACGATCGAATGTTTCTCCATCAAGGACTTGGGCTTAAGCTACACCAATAAATTAGATCTTTCGCCTCATGCCGATAGAATTACGGCCAAAGCTACTCAGATTTGCGGCTTTATTTATTATAATTTCTACCTTCCTGAAATTAAATGAAGACTGTATCGTATGTTTGTACTTCCCATTCTTGAATTTTTGCTGTCCTTTCTTCGGTTTTGATGAACGAATCTGGCCGTTCAAAAGTGAAAAATGTCCAAAGACATTTCACACAAAAACTCCTATTTCCGACCCTTCGACTACTCCTACTCAGCAAGATGCCAGCTGATAGTGGAAGCTAAAATTTCTTTTGGTCAGGAGACTTGAAGCAGGCTTTTTGTCTCATTTTCTGACTAAATAATAGTTCCAACTCTCCCAAGCTTTCTGTCACTACCCCAGTTAGTCTTCCTCATAACCCTAAGAAAGTTCGCACTAAACTATTCCTCCCCTGCATCCTCCACGTGTAAACGCTCTCTTCTTTGGCTTCTAGGTATAGTTTTCTTTGGAATAACGCTTGCCTAATGCGTTAACGAGTCTGTCTGCATTCAGCCGAAGACTGCACATTTATCTTAACAATGATCCCTATTAACCTTTTTATTTTTCTTATCTTTTTCCCAGTAGCTTTCCCCACGACTCGGAGAAAGGACCATTGGGAATTTAAGTGACCCTCTTGAAACTATTTCGCTGCCTCGATCGCCCATGAACTATGATGTCTCCCTTATATCACCCAGTCATCCAAAACAATGACGTCATTTGACGTACACATTCGGTGGTCCACAGTCTAAAATGCAACCGTTTCTTTTGGATACTAACCATCATCAGAATTCAATTCTGGATCCTATGATGCTGAGGACTTAAGTTCATTGACGCATTTTTCGTGAGATTCTGTTTCATACGCCTAAGTGATCAAGAACGAATCACCCTCGACGTTTCATTATCTCATTCTGAAATGCTACTGCAGTATAACCCTATTCTACCACCTGACCATTTTTTTCCTAAGCAGTTTTTTTCTCCTACCTTTCTATTTCGAAAAATGAAGGCCTATTGAACTCTGCCTCCATTTTTCATGGTAGGATTTTTTTCACTGCCTATTTTTCTAGTTCACCATTAATTTTAAAACATTGCTTACTGTTGACATAGCAGGACAAGTTATGAATTTGTACATTTTATCTGCACACATTGTCATAACTTTATTTCGTTACTAATGTTTGCTTAGACAGTGCCTTGCCGGTGCTAATCAAATATAAATTATAAATTCTAAACTTCTTACGTGGATCAAGAATTTTCTCATTGGTCGTTCCCAAGTGGTCTGTGTAGGCGGATCGCGATCAAAGCGCACAGTCATCGAGAGTGGAGTCCCACAAGGTTCAGTGCTCGGACCGATCATATTTCTCTTGTTCATTAATGATTGTATACAGGAATTGGACTGTAACTTTGCTATTTTTGCGGACGATATAAAAATCTGGAAAGTTATCCATAATGCTGCTGATGCAGAAGATTTCCAAGAAAATCTTCGTCGATTGGATGAGTGGTCCCGCAAATGGCTCTTGTCCTTCAACTCAAACAAATGCACCCTGCTACGTCTGGGAAATACAAATCAGGTCACTGATATGCGACTCTACTATTTGAATGGTTTGCCACTCCAAGAAGCACACATTCAGAAGGATCTAAGAGTTTGGATGAAAGACAACCTGAAGCCTTCTACGCAATGTCCCAAGGCAGCTAAATCCGCAAATTAAATACTGTACGCTATCAAGCGGGCATTTAAAGTTTTCGACGAAGACTGCTTTTCTAAAGTCTTTGGTACGTTTGTAAGGCCACATCTTTAATATGTGATCCAAAACCTGGCGACCGTGGACCAAACAGGACTACAACATGCTCGAGGCGGTGCAGCGGCGAGCCACAAAATTAGTAAGAGGTCATAGTCGTGAACTGCCATATAAGATTCGTCTCAAATAACCCAAAGCTCTATCCTCTGAGCTATAGGCAGCTGCGTGGAGACTTGATACAAAACCTTCCGTATCGCGTGTACGGATTGCGCTCCTCATGTGATGATCTTTTTCCCAACTTTTTCCAACGGTGCCGCGCGGTTTGAACTCTTTCGAGCAACAGAAGACCGAATTTAATCGAGTCTTTGTGCACTGAAACAAACCAGTCCAGACATTAATTGTTCAAATTATTGAATCAATTCACTGAATCTTTCCGCTCCAGTGCCTTCGATACCCTCGCAGCTCTGAGCTAGGGAGAGTTCTCCAAATCCAGGCACTGTCAAGAAATCTTGCCTACATAAACCACCAGTCCAATCCATGCCTCTCCAGGGTTTCTGGAGGACTTTGTTCGACTCAGGACAGTTCTCCAAATAGAGCAACCTGCTGGAAATTGTTTGGTTGGCCTACACAACCTACCAGTCCAACCAGGCTCTAACTGCTCATCAGGCTTTCTGAGGAGTATCTACATAGCAGGCTGAGTCGTTCATATCCATATTCTGTCTAATTGATTTTGCAATTTATATCGAGTAACTCGTTATAAAAATACTTGTAACAACTTCCACCAGCAGAAGTAGTTAGAGAACGTTCGATTCTATCAATAGCTTATAGATAACTTTATACATACCGCTCTGGTGCAAAAGTGCTGGAAAAGCAAGGCATTAATGACATCTACCAGCTACACGTGAGCATCATTTACTTTGCCTGTCATTTCTCGTCCGAGTGGCCTGCATTCTCCTATTACTATTCCCTGCGTCCCTCGAGGTCTCGGGATGATCAACTTCATTTGCACACAACCTCGGGTGACACTGTGAGTAGTCTGCACTCAGCTGGACCTCAAGGCCCAGTCGTCCATGAGGTGCATGAACGTTATCCCCGGTTCGAACCGCAATGGACCGAGGATGATCTGGACATCTATTTCAACCTTGAAATCCCTCAACGGACGCTGCAATCAGCAAATGGAGCATCATTTTACCCTCCGGAAATGCGTTGGACCTTCCTCCCAAGGGCGACAGTTTTTCTCCTAAATACACGGGGAGTTTTCTTCACTGCTCTAAACTCAGTTCCACTATGTTGGCCTCGCCAACACATCGAGATACTACTCTTCTGGATACCACAACCTCGCACGCAGAAACAGGGAATCCAAAAGTGTGACCCACCTACATGCTCCCCAAGGCATACCTCTGGGACTGACACCGATACCGATACTCGAACTTGCCACCACGCAAAATCTCCGAGGGTCATCCGACCCAAACTGTACGTGTGCCCCAAGCAAGATTGGATGAAAGGAAAGCATTTTCACCAACCGTGTCGTGGAACCGTGGAATAACCTCTGAGGGCGATTTTTATGTCCCCAGTCTGCGTATACATTCAAAACATCGGCTTAACATGTACATATGTTACAGCACCCAGACTCATGTGATCTACTTTAACCCTTTAACACATATCACTGTACGACGTGATCCGCTCTGCATCTGCTTTGACTCGTTTCCTTTTATCGTGCTCTCTTATTCTCGCATAATTTTATGTAACAAATAGGGATTTCAAAGGCGTGCTGCCTATTTTCCTCAAATACACTGAACTGAACTGAACTGGAAAACCCTACTGCAACAGATAGATGCATGGAGCAAAATATGGAAATGTTACATGTCGGTATGATTTCAGCGATATCGGTCATTGGTGCCGACTTAATATATGTCCATCAAATAAAAATGCATTAATTCTTCCTGTAAACATTTCAATGCTTTCAGCCTGAATAACCGAAGCAGGCAGTTTAGTCCATTCTTATCATTCATCCGGTGGGATAGGCAGTTGGCCCGCACTTCGCTAAGTTGGGCGTGGTTACCCTTCAGTTTGTATTGGTGACCTTGCCAATCCAACTAAGTCAGCCATTTGAAGACAGAATCATCTCCTTTGACAAGTTTTGAAGACTAGGATCATATTCACTCTGTATTGCCTATAAAAGAGAGGAAAAATTTAAGCCTTTATAGTCGGCCTTCATAGGGTAGACATTCCAACTCCCTGACTAGCTCGTCACCTCCGTTGAACTCTTCCAATAGAGTGTAGTCATGCTTCGTCCAGGAACGCCGCACCTGAATCACAGTATTCCAACACCGGCCGGATAAATGGTCCAAACACGCACCCAAAAGCTCTTCGTCAAAATTAACG